>CAJPEV010003867.1:0-26981 GCA_905338385.1 Darwinula stevensoni
CGAAGGTCCAATTGCCGAAACCTCCATGGCTATCACTTTTCCGGTGGTTTGAAGGGGCAGGCTCCCTTTCATCAGCGTATCCCCTCTGCATCGGCATAGACACTAGAAAGAAAACACAATCCCCATTTGGGAGAATTTGTGAAAAAAAAAGCCAAATGCTTTGTCATCTAATTACTGACGCGTATTAATGGATTAACGAGATTCCCACTGTCCCTATCTACTATCTCGCGAAACCACAGCCAAGGGAACGGGCTTGGACAATTCAGCGAGGAAATAAGGCCCTGTTGAGCTTTACTTCAGTCTGGCTTTGTGAAAAGACATGAGAAGTGTAACATAGCTAGGTGAACTTCGCTTCAATGAAGGAATTCACTTAAGTGCTGGTAAACGGCGGGAGAAACTATGACTCACATCTGAGTCTATTTCTCCTGCCCCAAAAGAAAAAAAATAAGACCTCGGATGCCCGCAAATGGTCAAGTCAAGAAGACGGGGGTACTGGACCAAGGCAAGAGCCTCCTCTCCTTTGCGAGTGTTCCCCGTCTCTCACGGAGAGCAAAATTACCCATGTCCTCTCTGCGATCTAACATTCTTTGATCACATCACTTGTAAAAAAAAAAAATAATAATAAAACATGTAGCTTGACATCTCCGCCACCTGAGAAAGGTCAATGTCTCATCATCACGAGGTCCGGATGGAATTACCTGGGCACTCTTACTGAAAGAGAGCCCAGAAGGTTACATTCTGACAGTCCTCTTCTCACTGGCTTTATGCTGGGAAGGTGCCAGCCTCTCTCAAAGTCTGTAGGACCATCCTGTTCTCGAAAGGCTGTCGGCTTTGGACTCCTTATACAATAGGAGGCCTATTACAATTGGATCCTTGGTGTTTCGTCTCCACTCGAAAGTGCTGGAGGCCAGGGTAACAGTTAGCGAAAGCATAAATTATCTATTTACCTGCAGCTAAGTGAGGCTTCACCACTAAATCCAAGGCAAAGAGGTTTTGCCCCTGGGTGCCAGGACAACCTGTTCCTTCTTGATACTTTGCAAATCAAAAACCAAAAATACTTGAGGATGTAACTGTCCGCTCTGAGGACACTCGGGTTGTCTTCAAAACGATTTCAGTGAAAAACAGGCATGATATCGCCACTTGGCCAAACATCCTGGGTGCTCAGGTGCGTCCACTGCTGGACGAGATGCGCATAGTACTTCCCCCAAAATGTAATTTGTTGTAAGATCTGTAACGAATTAAGGTGGAAATGTTTGTCAAGAACAAGAAATAAATGTGAAGCAAATAACCTCTGCCCGAATACATATATGTATCACAGAGAAGAAGGCTAGGCAAACAAAAATCAAATGAAGAAATGAGAGTCAGGGAGGATCTTACCCCGACAGAAACGACAAATGACAAGCCCCTGACTCTCCCACTTTCTCTTATAACAAATACACCATACGCACAACCTCTGAGATAAATGTCCATTACCGATACATTTGTTCAGGCTTTGACAAAAAAAAAACCTATAAAAGTGAACAGCCAAAATGAGGAGCAACAGTGTGAGATGACCGTTCCGCTTCACCGGATGCCTCAGCCTCGGGCCGAGACGAGGATGCCCCCTCGCTTGCATTCCCTCCTTCGACTGGCTCTGCACCTTCCACTTCTACTCCTTTATACACATGGTTTCATTACTTTTGCGCGCTTGGCCATGGGTCAACATAAAGAAATACGTAACTGTAAGTCGCAGATCCTGTTTGTTTTCCATGAAGTTATAGAAAGTTTTATGGGAGAAAAGAGTTTTAAAAAAGTCAATTTACAAGTGAAAGACGATCTGAGAAACTGGAAGGAGCACCAGGTATAAGTACAAAACAATCTAGTACCAAAATTGATTTTTAAATAGCAAAAACTTGGAACATCCCATGATGATTAAAAATTATATAATAATATGCACAATATCAATCTAAATATGCGATTTTAAAGTTTCAGGTTAGGGAGTTTTTTCTCTTTAAAATAAACCTGCCGTGAAATATGCTTGTATGTCTAGAGATTCCCAATAAAACAAAAAAATTATTCCTCTTCAATAAATAAAAACGAAGAGAATTTTTAATATCTTTTTTTTGCAAACCCAGATGCTCTAATTCAACACAGACCAAGAATTTAAACCTTACCTGGCACACGCAAAACAGCCTTCCCCTTGTTTCGAGAGGTATTGTATGACCCACATTCCTGACACTTGAGACCCAGAATATGAAATGCCACTTCTGATTCCTGTGTCAATACAAAATGAAAATGAATTTTCTCACCGATCCCATGAAGCCTCTGAAAAGAGCCAGAAAAAAAAGTTGGCAAGCAGATGCAGACCTTGTGGCAGTCCCTACACAATATCATAACAAAATGATTCCGATAATCATCGGGCATGGGGGTCCCCTGGGTCTCCTCATCCAGATGTTGCCAAACCTGAAAAGTGAAACGAAATACAGAAGACTCAGATCTGACAACAAATCCCAGTTTAAAGCTATCCCATCACAGAAACTAACCTTCTCCATGTTTATCATGGAGGTATTGCAGACAGGACAGGCATACAGGCCACTCTTGAGCATGTCATCGAAGCAAGTGCTATGTATGAGATGCCCACAGGGAGGAATATGAGATGGAATGCGAGAAGTGTGGATGTCTTCTAAGCAGACAGGGCAATTGGCCCGAGACACACGCTCCACACACTATCAACAGAAAATCACATATTCCACTTTACTACCATTTAGTACTCTTCGATACCAGACTTCAGTCTTATCTGCAACGACCTAATAGAGCACATTACATCTGTTTGATAGGAGAAATGTCTTAAAATATGTTATCACTTTAAAGGGGTCAATACATTCATTTTCCAACACCTTCTCTATCATATCTTGGATGTCTCTTGCTTTCAAATAATTTTTTTAAACAGGATATCTAGAGACTGAAGGAGGCTCTCTAGCCTACTTCAAGATAGCTGCTAGAGAAGCTGACAAGATCCGTTTAGTAAACTGGATAACATAAAAATGACGGATGCGCAACAATAATCATTGGACGTACAACAGGATTTCCCATTCAACAGTCACAAACTCCTTGCAACACATCACATGAAACATGAGGTGAATACTGACCTTGTGGTTGCCCTGCAGGTGCACGGAGAGGCACACATCGCAGACTGGGCAGTGAAAGAACCGCTCTCGACCGCCTATGCGACAGATCCCGCATTCTTCACAGTGGTACTGCTGCTTGTCGTCATCATCGAACAGCTTGCATCGCGCGCAATAATACTAAATGAAGTAAAAAGTGAACGTTGTGAATGTACAGAGCAATCGTATCAGTGTCAGTATCAGTTTTCGTAATTGTGAACGAGGGAAGGAACAAACCCGACCAAATTCGAGATTGCACTGTTGGCAGTTTTTCTGCACTGGCTGCCGCGTCTTACATTGCATGCAGACCACCTCCATGACCTGTCGCCGGTCGATACAGTGATTCTCCGCATCATTGTGACAGAAACGACAGGTGTAGGCCCGACCGCAGCATGGTGACTATTAGATGTAGATAAATGAATATAACAGAATCAAACTTAGTTCAATTCCATTCCTTATTCAAAACCAGAGCAATGGTACAAGAGAATGAAAATCTTCAGTTTCATGAACATCAGGCTAAATAGCCTTTTTGGTTTAAACAGCTTCTAGCAAGGAAAATAACATGAAGCAGACACACACTAATTATTATCTAGACATGACCTATCACATTATCAGCTCTAATAAAACAAGAAGTGTGAATCAAGTGAAAGAACACCATTCAATTTTCCTTCAATTTTTGTAACAGGCATGAGTCTGTTAGGCTGCCAAAAACCTGCCTTTCCATTTCCAATCGGGAAACTCGGCCAGATTAGCCCAAGGCTGCCAGTAGCCTGTGCTGATTCCAATTCTGAATGAATCTTTAACTTAGGTCACTGACAAGTCACAATCATGATATAGGCCAAACTAAAATTTCCCGAGAAGAAATGGAGAGCATTTAGGTGCGGATAGGCCAAGTCACAAATGTTGTGTACAAGTATAAAGAAACATACGTGGGTCAGCCAATAAGATTCAGTAACTAATCTGCATCTCCAAGGTCATTAGAAGAGGTTACAATTTAAGGACAACTGCTGACGGCACATTTTTTGCTTTGCATTTTTCATGCGAATATAAATATTGATATATTGCTTCCTCAAGTTGAGACCATAGGTTACCAGGTCATCTACCAATCGGCTTAAAATGGCTTCTCTCAGAGTGAGAAATGTGCTTTTTTTTCGGTCAGGTCAATCACTCACCCCATCTGCCGGGGCTCTTTGTCCCTGCAGCCAGCTAATTGTCTTGGTTAAGACATATCCCTCTCTCTTATACTGCACCTGATTTATTAATTACCTACAAGGACCTTTGTTTCTAACGCTTTTCTCTCCTGCATTCTTGCCAATATCCTCCTGCATCTGCACTCTCTCCCCTAGATTAACATCTCCCCTTTTTTTTCGTACGGCACCATGCCGGCGAAAAAGAGGACCCGGAAGACCTCTCCCCCAACTCCTTCCGTTTACTCCAACCCCTCACCTCGTTCCAGGCGGCAGGCTTCTCCAGCCCCCCCCCTCCTCCTCACATACCTCCACCGCCACCTCGCGAACTTCTTCCCCCCTTCGCCAACCAACTGCCAGCCCCTCGCGCTCCCCTCTACATCCACCCTCTCATACAGCAAATCACGAACCCTATCTTTCACCTGCCCAATCCAAAACACCCCCCACGAAACTCCTCCGTGCACTCAATCCCCACACCCACTAACTCATCCAACCCTGCTCAAGGAAATCCCAATTTCTTCGCGAAGCCATTATTCATTCAATCCCTTCCGCCTAAGTAGCAGCAAAAACTCGCCTTCTCGTGCGCGTTTCCTAACTGCCCCCTGCTTGACCTCAAGCAAACCCGCGGACTTCGCCCGTGTAGCGAGCAGCTGGGATGAAGCAGGCATAGGAGGCGAGGCCTATCAGATTCCTTACCCTCTACGCCCTCGTGCCGAATCACCGTCTAGGCGGTAGACTTGCCCGGCTCGGGTATTGTCCCTGTTCCCTTTGTCCGCGTTCGCGTCTGGCAATCGCAGTCTCTATTTGGTTGACGTGTAATAAGCTTTCTTGGCTGTGACATTCCTTTGCATTGCGACGGGCCGGATTGCCCCGATCGGTCTGGTAAAGAAACTCGGTCGTGTCGTTGAAACCAGTGGCTCGCATTAAAGTTTGGCTGTGGTCCCCTATCCGCGCTCTCGAGTTTCGTTGGGGTTCTCCCCGATCCTAGAGCCTCCTGTACGGCTACGGTTATCCCCGGTCTGCGGACTGGAGGGCGGATCTCGCCAGTACCACAACGTGCCGGATTCAGTACTCCTTCGCAGCCTGTTTGTTGCCCTAACACACCTCAGACCTTTTTTTTCTGTCCTCTTTGTCGTCTTCTTCTTTCTTCTATGTTTAGGCTATTGAGAAACATGTGAATAGGCAACAGTTTGAAGTCAACTTCACTCACAAATAGCTTGCATTTCCTTTTGTAGTGCTGGCATCCAAATATAGCTCTGAGGGCCCCATCTCCTGTTCCATTACTATCCATACTTCCATCTTTGGGCAAAATTCCATCATGACACTGATTGCCACCGTCAGTTTTTCCTGCAGAGACTGGATTTGTATCCATCATTTGACACGTGTCTTCATAGTCTTCCACCTCATTCACCATTTTGGAGCAGTTCTAGAAGTCTGTAGGTGTATGGAAAACTTTTTTTTTTTTACTTCACCAGGTGAAAATATGGAGATGTTATGGGAAGATCTTACATAAATTTCAACAGAATGTACTAGGAATCTTAATTGAAATTATATAAATAGCTTCTATAGATTTTAGATATACATACTCATTGCAAACATTAATTTTGTGCAATTGTATGGAACCACTCCATGCGATGTACAGGGTGGGCCAAAAGTCAGCACCATTGGGGATTTCACAATTGGACTGACAATTCCACGCCTCATAATTCGCGAGGGAAAGTTTCAGGGATAATCAACGCAATGTCCTAAGGTGAAAGAAGAAACTGAAGATTAAGACTGATAAAAGAGAACGACGACAGCGAAGAAAAAAGAAGCTGAGGATTGAAACGGCGGCTAGCAGTGGCCGATCGATTTGGTGGGCTGTGGAGATATCTCATTCGGACATCACGCTTTCTCATCTGCACTGAAATGTTTCATGAAACTCCAAATAGGCCTCTAATCGGTCTAACGTTACATGGACTGTATTAAAAGAGCCATGAGACTGAAGAGGCCTGCGATTGGCTTAACGTTACACGTCCATGACGAGATGTCTCGAAGACCAGCGATTAATCCTTATATGCCTAATTGACCCAGTAATCCGAGGATTGAGTTTCTTTTCATTGAATAAAAAAGGGTAGGAGTAGGGCTGACCCGTGGACAGTCCGTCGGTTGGGCCTAGGCCTAACGTTAGTACGTTCCGTAGAGAAGGGAGAGGTGAGGTTGGCTTGAAGAAAAGGAAAGCCTCTGAAAAATAGTTTCTACAACACTACATTTTCCATATGAAATGGGGCTCATGAGAAAAACCGCAGTTTACTAAATGAATTGCATATACTGCCTTCATAGGTGGTAGGTAATGGAAAGGAACAGGAAAGTATGTGTCCCTCATAGTGAAGAAAAAATCAACCCGAAACAGCTACTGGTGAGTTGTTGCGTTAGTTGTGTTATTTACTTAGACAATTGTAGTTCCCGAGTAGTTAGTGATTCGGTACGATAAGCATTTCATTATAGTATATTGAACGAACGAAGATCGATTTGGTGTCACTTTCCACGGTATTTCGGAATCACTCCAATATGCAAATTGACAACATGATACACCTCCGCGGTGGAGAGATAGAATTGTGCTATTCGCTTCATAACGCACTGAACCCTCGGCATACCGCCAACTTCGCTTATCGCCTGGGCTTGATAACGTATTTTCCTCCCAAGTTTATCGCGAGTTTTTCATAGGCAGGGCGCCCTGTTATTGAGTCTCTGTGTGACTGCCATCCGCAGACCCAATTTGCTTGATATGTATAAGTAATAACATTTTTCTAAATGGGGGAGGGTAAAAAAATGTATAAAAAAAAACCGTCACGTAATTTGTGAACAGCCCCTTTTTAGCTATTTTGTTCTGATTTTTTCCCTCAGGGTTTGCTTCTGCAGTCGCTCACTGGAGTGGCTGCAACCATTGGGGCAGTTATTTCAATATCTACTGAAGGTATAGATGAAATGTACTGTGACCAGCAAAACTGGTCCAATGTTATTGACGACTGTCCTCATGGGCCAATACTTTCGTGAATAATCACAGCTATAAAAGCTGTTTTTTGACGGAAGGTTGCCCTACCTCTTATCTTCCAAGATCTGTTTACCTCGTCTGAAACAGGCGTGTATTCTTGACGTAATTGGCTCTCAAAGGTGGGTGTGTCATTGGACCAGTTTTGCGACTCTTTCTCAGCAAGGACATGAGACTTTATTCAATATTTGATGTATCCGCCTTTGGCTTTCACCACTGCGGCAACACGCCTAGACATTCTCTCAATCAAATCCATGCACACTTTTGGGGAAATTTCGTTCCATATGGTTTCCACTCGCTCCCACAGCTCCAGCATACCACTTGGGTTAGTATCATACTCATAAGAGACAGCCGTCTCTTCAAATGACTCCACAAATGTTCGATGGGATTCAGATCTGGGGACTGTGCAGGCCACTCCAACACCTTGATTCCGTTGTTCTGAAACCACGTGCGGGCTGCACGGGACGTGTGTTTCGGATCGTTGTCTTCCTGGAAGATGATGTTGTTAGCTTCAAGCTTGTAGTGTTCGATGGTTTTGAGGAGTTCGTCCCCGAGGATGAGAGTATAGAGCTCCGCGTCCATGCGACCATCAATGCGGCACGCGTAACCGACTCCTTGGGCCGTCATACAACCCCAAATCATCAGACTTCCTCCTCCAAACTCGACTGTACCTTGAACATGCTGCGTTGTTATAGCACTTTTTTACCTTTTCCACACCCACTTGGGCCCATCGGACCCAAGACGGTTAATCTTGGTCTCGTCCGACCAAACAACACGCTTCCAATCTTCTAAGGTCCAATGCTGGTGTCGCAATGCAAAGTCGAGGCGCTGGCGAATGTGTCGAGGTTAAAGTAGGGCCTCCTTTTTCTTGGATGCTGCCTGCAGACCGGCCTCTTTCAGGGCACGACGCACGGTGTCAGCACTGACCTTCACTTCGGTAGTGTCCCTCAGCTCTTGTGCCAATTGGACGGCAGTATCGGCCTTTCCTGATGTGACAACTCGGACCAGTCTGCGCTTGTCGGCCGCTGTGAGTTTGGCTGGTCGTCCACCCCGGCTCCTCGGCACATCGGACTTGATCGTTGCAGACACTCTCTTCACTGTAGTAGGGCCGACGCCCAGCTGTGCTGCGATTTTACGTGAAGAGAAGCCTTTGTTCAACAAAGAAACGATGCTGTTTCGAGTTCCTTCAGAATGGGCTTCATGACGAAAAGGAATTGCGGAAAACGCAGGGAAGAGTCGCTATTAAGCGAAGAGATGCGAATACCAACTTCTGTAAAGATTTTGTGAATATTGAGGATGCGAGGCGTTGTTAAAAAAAGCTTATTGGTCGGGTTTGACAAAAGTCGCAAAACTGGTCCAATGACACACCCACCTTTGAGAGCCAATTACGTCAAGAATACACGCCTGTTTCAGACGAGGTCAACAGATCTTGGAAGATAAGAGGTAGGGCAACCTTCCGTCAAAAAACAGCTTTCATAGCTGTGATATTCACGAAAGCATTGGCCCATGAGGACAGTCGTCAATAACATTGGACCGGTTTTGCTGGTCACAGTATTATCCTTTAATAATGAATAGGGAGAATTAAAGCTATATACAGGGTGGCCCATAAGTTGCTTTACCATTTAAAAATAATATAACATTTTTGTTTGTTGATTTTTTGTATTTATTTTTTATAATATAAAGTACAGAAAATGGGATTTTTTTATAAACTATGTATGAAAAATGATGTCACGTAAATGACCCCCATTTTCCGCTTCGCGAGCACAGGCTCTTTCTACGGCATTTTCCATGACGGCTCTTAACATATATGACTCCAGCGCTTGTATTTCTTCCCGAATGTTGTCCTTAAGCTGCTGGATGGTCCCGGGCTTATTGACATACACCCGATCCTTCAGGTAGCCCCAAAGAAAAATGTCTGGTGCTGTCAAATCAGGCAAACGTGGAGGCCAATTTAAATCTGAATTTGGCGAAATTATTCACTCTTCGAAACTCTGCCGGCTTTAATTATCGGCTTTAATGCATGCACCAATTGCACCTTGTATGGGCACATGTGTAAATGTGTTTGCATGCGCTGCAACGAAGTCCGTGAGAATCCAAGCTCGCGAGAACGTCTTCGAGTGGACGTTCCTGGTTCTTCCTGAATGCTCTGCTGCACACTTTCAATATTTTCCTGCGTACGTACTCAACGTGATCTCCCGGCTCGTGGCAAATCACTAACAGACCCCTGTTGCTGGAAACGTCGAACCAAGTGACGTATTGCAGGTTTCGTGGGCGGATTCCTCACATGGAAATAGTGCATGTATGTTCTCTGTGTTAGAACAATGGAGCGCTGATTTTCGAAATAAAATTAAATTATTTTTACGCGTTGCTCCGTCGTGAATTTTTCCATAAGAAATTTCCAAGGAAAAAATTTTCAAAATCTGAAACAAAATGTAAAAAAAATTTTGGCAAAAAAGTTATAAAATTTTTAAATGGCAAAGCGACTTATGGACCAACCTTTACTAAGCATGCTAAACTATCATTTTCCTTTATACTTTTTATTTTAAATCATTTTTTTAATATGACACAGTCTTGATCATGAATACATTTCTACAATTTTAATACGACCAATTACCATAGTGATTCTAATCGATCCATTTTTAAGAAGCGAATTGGGTCTGCAACATTTATTTGGAGCTTGCAGAAAATTGGACATTTTATTATCCAATGTTGTAATGATGACGATCCAAAGCTTGATTCCTTTTGGCGGCTTTGATTTGGAATGCCATTCATGATGTTGATTTAGTGCGCTTGAAAGGACTACCTGAATAAAATCATAATGGCATTATGTATTACATTCAGGGTGATGATGGTGACGAAGGCAATCAGCACTTGAATGGCACTTTGAAAATTCATCCTCATGACATTCTTACACTAGCCGTCCAGTATTCCGAGCCGTCGCTTCGCCAACTCTTGCTTGGACGTCTTTTTCTAATGGGTCATGGGATGCCTGTTGTCGTACCAGTGTCTCCAGTAGCTGCAAGCGGAGGACTGAATGAGACAGGCTTGGTATTATTTGTCTGGGCCCTTCATAATATTGATGTGAAAGATCGTGGCCTTTACAACCGGTTGGTTGAATTTAAAGCTCCTTATATTGGCTTCATCCGTGTGGGAAAACTGAAGGACAACCTTTCAAAATCAAAAGTGATCAATGAAGCCTTGTTTGAGAAGAACGAAGCATTCTTCCACGCAGAATTACCACTTGGTAAAGCAAAACGACAAGTCAGCAACGGACTAATTGAAATGGCATTTTCAAAAATTCATCTGCCGCATAATGGCGAAACAAATGATTCACATGGAAGTGGGAGCCTAAAACCAGCCTTCATTTTAAATTTGCGAGGGGAGGCCGCCTCGTGTCCAACGCAAGTCCAGCTCCTTGGAAAGATTTGCTCTCTGGTCTTTCTGTTTCTTGGGAATGAGTATACAGGGTCCAGGGAAGGAAGTGATCACACATTGATTAAAGTCATATCCCATTTGACCAGCGCAAATGGGACAAAAGGATCTCGTATCACTCTACTGAAAGACAAAAGTCACAAATTTCCCAAAGTTGACGGCATCACCAAAAACAATGAGAACTTTAAGTTCTTCAATTCTCGTCTGAACATTGACCTAGTCACGAGAGTCAAAGGCGACGTTCTTAAGGAGCTAACAAGAGCCAACAAAGCAAAATCTACTGATACCTCCTGTGCCAATGTACCATTTGCCTGGAAAGATGTGGGCAAAATTCTTCACCTGGAAAATTCAGTTGGACACATATTTCCAGGAATCGCAATTGACATGGCTTCGGCATTGATCATTGAATCAAAGAAGATTGTAGAAGTATGCATTGAAGAGTTCATGGAGAAAGATGCGGTGTCAAGAAAAAAGGAAGTCAAGAAAAAATGTTTACCCTTGAGTACAGAAGTCTTGCCAAAGTACGCAAAGAAAGAACACGACAAAAAAAATGCTAAAGGTCTTGAAATGAAGTTGGAGGATGAGCAAAAGGGGCTCCGTAATGACCAAATAATATACTTTCGTGAAGGACGTGGGATATCAAAGACTCTTCTGGAACTTGTGAAAAATTTGGACCAAATGTCCGCAGAAGCAATAAGAAATTGTCTTTTTTATTTGAGGATGAAGTTGGAAGGTGGGAGCACTGATGAATTGAATCCATTGCGAGAACAATGGGAAGAAAGCTGGAAAGACTTCAACATTCTCACCAAAGATGAAGATATGAAAGAAAGAATGAAAAAGAAGCTACATCTTGCTGCGATAGAAGGCAAAATGCAGGAGTCATCATTGGGTCTAGAAAACATTTTCAGAGAGTTCGCTCAGTTGTATGAATGTCTCATTGACACGGAACACAAGAACGTTGTGTCTGGTCTACCCGGAACGATGGCCTCACTTATTCTGAATGGAATACCAATGGAGTTGTTGGATGGTGATAATGGCTACATACCTCTGAAGTGGTGGGCAGCTATCTTCAAATGCATGAGCGGAAAAGTGCGGAACATTTGGGTACTCTCAGTAATAGGCATTCAAAGTTCTGGTAAGTCAACAATGTTAAACGCAATTTTTGGGTCAGATTTCTTAGCCAGAACGGCAAGGTGCACGAAAGGAGTCTACATGCAGTTTTTTCCCTTTGAAGACTCTAATCAAAAAGAGCAGCACAGGGATTACTATCAGGAGGACCTATGTCTTCCTAACTCTCGTGGGCTTAAAAGTCTACTTATGAGGCCTTCCGCTCTATTACTTGATCGAAGTAAACGGTAACCTGACCGACTGAACTGAGAGGAGTTACATTACCCCGAAACGCCATCAGCTATGAAGGAACTTCTGCCCACTGTCCTACATGGGTTCATCCGAATGAGCAAGGTCAGAATAGAACCTCAAGTAGCTATCATTCATCAAAATGTGCCAGCAGATGCGCATAAGTCTCGCCTGCAAGCGCTGAAGAAAATGCAAGAAGCCCTCGATGAAATGACGGAAGTTGCGGCCAAAAAAGAGGAATTATTTCACAAATACAAGATATTCCAAGACGTCATCAAATTAAACTTGACAGACGATACGCACTACTTCCCTCCATTGATACGGCCAGGCAAACTCAGTACCTACTCTGATGAATATGGGCGCACAGCAAAACAAATGAAGACGGTCATCTTGGAAAAACTTCGCTCTAGCAGTGGCAAGCCCCTGGATTTATTCAGGGAACATCTGGGGCAATTATGGGGAGCAATTATGATGGAAAACTTCGCGTTCAGCTTTCGCAATGTTATGGAAATGGCGGCCTACAGTGACGTGGAAAGCATTTTGCAATCACTCTTGCACGAAGCGGATCAACAACTTATGGAGAAGTGGGATAAGTGGAAGAGTGAAATTATGAGAGCCAACGACGATGCAAAGGTACGGGAGGCTTATTTAGTGGGGGTGAAGGAGCTGGATTCTCTGATGGAAAAAGTTTTCAAAGAGAAGTCCAAGGAGCTAGATGACAAGATAAACTCAATGGAAAGAAAAGAACTATGTCAAATTTGGCATGACAGAAATAGCTTGGAACTTCGCAGCCAAATCAAAGCAAAAAGAGACCAAATACATCAACGTTTTGATGCTGAAGAAAGGA
This sequence comes from Darwinula stevensoni, assembly GCA_905338385.1. Classification (NCBI taxonomy): domain Eukaryota; kingdom Metazoa; phylum Arthropoda; class Ostracoda; order Podocopida; family Darwinulidae; genus Darwinula; species Darwinula stevensoni. The sequence goes on from CAJPEV010003867.1 coordinate 12,997, forward strand.
AGCAGTTGGCGATTTTTCATATGCAAAAAGATATTGACAAAGTAATAAAAAAAATAGAACAGCAAATTGAGGCAGGTGGGACAGACGAAACTCAGAGAGTTTTTGAGAAAGTATGGGGGAATTTTGTAGATGAATTAAGAGAGGCCATGCACCTAAGCAGAAACAAATTGGACACTGCAGAGACCTTGGTGGAAAAAATGAAAAAGGAACTGTATAACGTGATTCCGTCAATGCATTACACATATATCGTACAAGCTTCTGATCATTTCAAGGCGAAAGGGACAAGTGAAAAAATGACTTGGATGGAAAAACAAAAAGCAAGGGGGATGAATATGGCACGAAATATTCTTCCTGCTGGGATATATATGAGCCCACAGGAGCGGATAGAAGAAATAGCAGAAACATGCCTGAAAAGTTTGAAAATTAAACTCATTGCAGAAATATATTCAAAAGATGGTTGCTTAAAGACTGTTTTGGATAAAATCTACGAGTCGGTGAAAAAGGAAAAGGCGAAAAAGGAGAATCTCCCAGCGCACACGGCCCTGGAGGTTCTGGTATGCGTATGTCGAGAAATTGTTCCGGATCTTCTAGAAGCTCAGAAACAAGAACAGACCAAAGTAGAAAAGAAGCTCTCCGAGATGAAGGAAGAATTTAAAGAGAAAATGGAAGCAAAATCTGATGTCGCCAAAATTAAGTGGGCTGTGAAGTTTGTTTTCAAATCTGCTTGCAAGTCCTTCCAAGCATCAGCGTTGTTGCTTGCAAAACGCGAATTTTTTTCCTATTTTGGCAAGCTTAAGTTTTTCAAGAACAAGAAGACTTTCAATGGGTACTGCTTGTTAAAACTGGTTGATGAAAATGATTTCGAGGAAACGATGAAGTTCTTCAGCAGCCCTGCTGAGTGGAAGCTAAGCTACTTGAAAGAGTTGGCCCGCGAGTCCCTTGACAAGTATAGTAAGGAAGAGAAAGACCCCTTAAAGGGAATGGAGAAATTTTGTGAAGGAACTGTTAAGGTCTTTTTCGAATTCCTTGATAAATTGAACTCAGATCCTCTCAATTTGGATCTATTCATTGAAAAAACGAATAATCGCCTAAATTTGGTGATTCCCATGCAGCATGACGCAATTACACTGAGTTCTCCTGTCACTATTCAGGATACACATAAATTCATTCAGGATTTGAAGACATGGACTATAAGAAACAACAAAGAAATGTTGAAGTTTGAACAGGTGGACTTGCTCGCAGATGATGATGAAGATTCACCCGTCTGTCGCCTGTTGAAGAGTTTATTGGGTTGTCTTGAGCGTTGCCCATTTTGCAAGGCTGAATGCGAGCATCACTTTGAGAACCACGTTCAACAGGATGAAGGCATGGCCACTTTTCATGCCACGGAGCTTCACATCCCGAAGTGCCTGGGAAGGTATCAGTGTGAAAAGACAAATGAAATGGTTTTGGCAACTTGTCCTGAAGAGATAGGAAGTGCGACAGTGATGTTTCAGTTCGAAGAGAGATGGATTCCGTACAATGATTACAAAACTATATATCCTGATTGGGACATTCCTCAAAAGCAAAACGGCACTTTCCCACTCTTCTGGAAGCGTTTCATTTTGAAATCTGGAGAGACCTTGGCGAAAAGCATATATCCTGATGGGGACAATCCTCCAAAGCAAAAAGACGATTCTCAGTCCTCCTGGACGCGATTTCTCGCAGACCGCTTGGAGAAGATGCTTGGGAGAAAACGCATTTGGCAGTGGCTGCAATACACAGATGCAGAAGTTAAAGATAACCTTAGAGACCTGTATTTCCTCGATGATGATGGGGAGGAAAGAGGAAAAAGGAGAAATTCATCAATTTCATTTTTCAGGAGGATGTTACTTAAATTGTGAAGAGGCAATAATAGTAATCATAATAATCCAGTTTCTCTGATGTGTCCCGGACATTTTGCACACGAACCTAGGAAGCCAATCTCACGGAAATTTAGCAGTATTGTGTATATGGGGTGAAAAGTAATTGTATATTGTCAGCTGCATTATTGACATTTTCATCACTATTTTTTGCTATTTTTTTAAATTGACGGATCTATTCGAGAATAAAAACGTCTAATCTGTCGGTATTCACTTCTCTGTTCACGTGCAAAATACCAGAATCTAAAACTTTTCAGAAATGTTGGTTGCCCTTGAAACATGCTATTAATTCTTTTACTGAATATTAGCTTATAAGTATCATAATGAGGAGGATAGGGAAAGGAAGAAGGCTTCGAACTCACATTCACAATAAATGACAGTCTGGGATAAGAGGCTCGCCTCTCAATGACCCTATTCATGACAACAAAATTATGGGACCAAAGCCCAGCAGAGGCCACCACGTGTGGCAACAAAATACTACTCATACCGACTGGGTCATGATTATTTTCCTTAAAATTCCGGGAAAACGCATAATTTTCTTTGGCTAAATATGAATTTGAGTTAATTTACCAATGAACATTCCAGAATTCAAGAATGATATATATATTAAAACCAATGGATTGTGGCTTCCAAAATCATATATTTAATAATTTCAAACTCACGAGAAATTCCTATCGTTATATGAAGTGGCATAATTAAAATATCAAAGGTGCTTTATTTCGGAGCAAATTCACTCATGTGTCTTCATGTAACAGCTCATCTTCATAGGGGAGCAGCGAACCTCAAGAAAGGATCATATTTTCGAATAATTTAATTATTTTAGTTTAATGCGCCCCACGTACAAAAATGTGCGACATTCATCAGCTTGAAGCTTACCACATACTGATCAAGTTTCAGCATGTCTTCCTCAATTTTGAGTGTGCGGAGGCATGATGGAGGTAGAATTTAGAAGTGGCTGCTCCCGCCTGAACAGTGACATAGTCTTTCACCCATTTTCACATGACAATGTGCCTGGTGACTAAAGAGGGGCATTTTAGGTCAAGGAACCTAGTTCTCATAGGTAAACTTTGCTTGAACACGTCAAATTACGCAACTCGAGTAAATTTGGAAATGGCCACCACTCCTGTGTTCAAAATGCCAAGAGAGAGAAATGTAGTCACGCGATGGTGTGTATGGTGCCTAATTGAAGATATATCATGTTGAAGAGTTCAGTCCTTATATGACAAGTACTACATACTGCAACAATACCCAATATTTCGGCATATATGCAAATTTGCGATGCCAAATTCCCAAGTACATGGTTCTTGTAAAGTTTATTTGTGTCTTCAAGCATCTTCATCTTGAATATTATTCATCGTATAACAAAAATATTTGATGGACACACCTTTCAGACCAAGGGGAACGCGTTTCCATGGTTTAACGTCAATTTTCACCAGAGAGCTCCACTGATCACTACATCCGCATAGGCTGTTTCATGTCTGGTACTATAAGACTGGACCTACCCCACACACTGCACGGGCTGTTCTGATGCCAAGTGCTTTTAGCGAGATCGCATTATTAGCAGACAATTTCCTCATTCGTGGCCACCACGAACTACAGATCTGACTCCACTTGATTTCTACTTGTGGGCATACCTCAAGTCAAGTGTGTATCGTACAGCGCCTGCTACCTTAACTTCTTTGAAAGATACCATCCGGAATCATATCACCCATGTTGAACACTGGATATCTTCGGAGTAGAACGAAGTACCTCAATATACTGTAACGTAGATAGAAACAAGCAACTAAATAGGCTGCCTTCATCAGAGCAAAGTATTTCTCAATTTATGAACCACGCCTAGTATCAAACTTTCTTTTGGATGTCAGCACACACTGCGTATCCAGATATTCAATCCCCAAGACAAAGAATGGTAGAAAGAGGGTGAGATGTGGAAACCTAATTCCTTTGAGGGAAAGGCTGCAACATAAATGTTGGACGACCTCTTGAGGTCATGCCGAGGCAAAATCGTTGTACTTCCAACTGCAGCTATATGGGTAACAACCAAACTCACCAACAACCAAACAAACTCGCTATGGTCGCGCCTTCGGCGCTTCCTTACCTTGTATAGTGATTAATTCATTCATTTTTTGCAAAATGGGACACACTTATTCAAAGTATGTCCCCATTGACACATGTGACATATGGGGTCGAATGTCTTGAATTTTTTCATCAAAATCATTACCTCTATGATTCTGTGTGCCTAACTTGAAATATTTTCTTTTGTCCTTTTTTGAAAGGGTGGAGAATAAATTTTGAAAAAACTTCCCTCCAATAATCTACGCTGTGGATACATTTTTCAAACTTAGGATTTCTCCTCTACTCAGCCATCAGAGTACCTGTTTGATGGTGAACTTCTGAGGGAAGTTTAAATTTCCTGTCTCTGTTTCGTTGGATCCAAAAAAAAGCAGGAAAATGGGACTGAGAAAAGTTTACTAATTGTGTTAACGAATTTTTATTCTTATTTTGAAATGTAGACTCAGGAAACTTCATGCCACCCAGTTTGAGCCTCATACGTCTCCCCTTTTTCTGACGATAAAAAATATATTTGGAAAAGCAACCCATCCAAATGCTGTGCTCTGGGGAAACGCTCAGTAAAAGTTGAATTTTTTCTTAAATCATCATCACGTCCGTAATGCTTGCGATAGCTGCTATATTTCCATTTCTGCCCGATTTGCTCGGATATTAAAAATTCTTTAAAACGTTACGTCCCCAAGAAAAATGCCCCCTAAAAATATTTTGGAAATTTGACATTTGAGATGAGTGCTTCACCAGTCACGTTCTTGCCATGTTACAGCTTTCCATGGGACACCGTTTGTTTGAAGCAAAGAGAACTATTTAAAAAATATGTTTCGCGAAAGGTGTGGCCCTATGGCGTGCATCACCTAAGAGGAATTTTTCCTGAACTCAGCTTGTGAATAGCTACTTATATCAGTCAGTCACGATCGTCTATATATAATATGAAAGTAGAATTGTTCCTTTACTCTGCTATTTATCAGGTACTTCTTGGCCTAGTTTAAACTTTCCTGCACCCTCGGCTTTGCTGGATCCATGCCCCCAGGGGATGGATAAAAATGTTTGCATTTTTCCTTATTTCATCGTGTCGGTATGCACGTTCATGCCACGTTTACGCTTTCCATGTCCAACGGGACATAGAAGGCAAGAGAAGCCAACAAAAAGCCTAGCAATGGCTGGGAATTGAACCCTGGTTTGCCGATTATTGGTCCTATGTACTACCACTGCACCACCGAATGGTGGTGCAGTGACATCGATGACATCCTTATCCATCACGATAACTATTTAAAAAAAAACTTCTTCCCCCAAAATTTGTACCCGCCATAATTTCGTCGTCATGGGAAGGTGTATGATGACTAAGACGTGACGACCAGCCTGGGAATCCATATCCACGAAACTGTGCTTTACATGTTGCACATGTAACTCTGTTTTCATATCGTTTTTATAGTAGTAGTTTCGACGGTAGTTTAGTCAGTTGGTAATTTTTAGCATAAGGTCCGCTTGAAGTGGAAGGAGTTCAAAGATTTAAGGTCTTAGCACCCGGCTATTTTCAGCTTTTAAATTGGCAGTTAATATTATATTCTATTTACAGTCTGTCAGAAGTGAGTTGAGAGACAGAGGCCCCACTGGAAGAAGTGGTGTTCCCAGGTGCCAGCTGGCCTGAAGGGTCTCATCAGGTGCCCTGGGGACACGAGATAAGGCGTTGGGTTATGAGAGATGAGCGAGGATGTTCTCTATGGCGTTCATAGAGGGAAGAAATAGAGAGTTAGAGTAGAGGAGACGGCCGCTGGGGGGAGAGAGGGGAAGAGGACAGAAATGTGCTGTTATTTTAATTATGTACTTTTTACTTTTTATTTTTGAACTGGAGAGTGAAGCGTAGCGAACAGGTTCAGAGCGGAAGAGAGGAAAGAGAGAGAGAGAGAGAGAGGAGTGAATGATGGTGGATTGGGGACAAGTAGGGACCTTTGTTTATCGATTCCCACGAAGCAGAATTGAAGCATTGAACGTGGTATCGAGAAACACGTAATGATACGCCCTAGTATCTTCATTGAGCTTCCATTGAGATCAGCATTTCCAAGGCATATGTTTTTCTCCAGAAAAAACATCACCGAATACCCCAAAACTAAAAACGGTTCAGATGAATACTGTCCAAGCACGTGATTGATTTCTCATTGTGCGATTGGGGGCCAAAGAGGTTGGGATATGGGAGATAAAGGACCGAAATTGATCTATCAAGACTAGGCGAAAAGCGTTGGACGTATCAGGGAGTGACTACATTTATGCAAGCCATGCGGCAAAATGAAATAGCTTGCTATTAAATGAAACCCGTTACAGTATTCTGACAGTTCCACCGTTTCAGGACGATCCAAGTTTATTCGGCCTAAGTCGCGTTTGAAAGCGCCAAACCAACGTGTTGAAAGAGTGCCTCTGGAACGGTATCCACCTGAAAGTTCACAGGTAAAAACATGCTTTGATGTTCTTTATTCACCTGGCGACCGACCGAGAGGCGGAAAGGTGGCGGTATGCAACAGGGTTATGTTTGCACCTGACTACTGCTCTTTCATTCTTAAGATACCTCGTCATAAGCTATGTTATACAAGGCACGTCTGAAAAGTCTTCGCAAACAATTTTTTATTCCACCAGAAAGAATCGTACGCAGCAGAAGCTACGAGGCACGATCCGTGGTGGCACATAACATTGAATCAACATTGAATGCTGATTCAACATCCGGATGTTGCATCAACGTTGAATTCATGTTGTTTGAATGTTATGTGCTGTTAGGGGTATAATAGACGTTTAGCATGAACGACGTTCCATTTTTGTTTCGTTCCATTTTGTTTGTAAATACGTTCCGAAATCGTGAAATAACTTTTTTTGTTTTTTTTTTTTTGCATTTGCGTCAGAAATGCTCAATGGGTGGAGTTAAAAAGGTCATTCACTCAGGGGTAAATGCAATAGGACAAGGCAAGTAGGCTCAAAGCGCACTAAAATCACTTATTCACATTTAAATTCTTGAAGATACCGTGAAAGATTATTCTCCTGTTCCGTTTCAAATGCACTTGAGATCTGGTTTTATTTTTTTCGTTTCTCGTTAGTCCTGTTCCAAAGAGTCAGTTTCCCGGTCGAATCTTGATGGGGCAGTAGGGAACGTCACAAAAATCTATCTTCGGCATCCCTTCGCTGTCGACGTCATACTGGCAAGAAGGTCCGAGAGAGAAAATATCGTTTTCTTCCACGAAACGACATAGGTTGTGATCGTCAGAAGCAGAAACAGCATTCGCATCTATCCACGGCCGATTCTTGTAATAGGCCGTCCAAGGGATGCACGGTAAGCCAGAGTACGTCTGATTCTTCTTCCCAACGTATTCCCAGGCTAAATCGTTCAACTTGCACTCTGGAGGAGCTGTTGGGAAGGAAAGCAGTCACATGATTCGAGTCATTATGAGGATTCTGTTTTTCTTCAGTTGGACGAGTGGTCGATCGGCAATCGCTTTTTGGGACCCGACTTTTTACTTCCATGTATTCAAGAGTCAACGATCACAATCACAGCTCAAGAATTGGGGATTTCAGAGGGCACAGTGATTCACATTATTGATGAAAAATTACACATGTCCAAAGTCAGTTCTCGATGGGTCCCAAGAATGCCGACTCCAGCTCAGAAGAACAGATCTGACATCTGCAAGGAAAACTTGGAGTTTTCTAAACAAATCGGGGAAACGTTTTTTCCCAGAATAGTAACTGGTGATGAAACAGGGGTTCATCACTGGGATCACGAAACCAAGCAGGAGTCCATGCAATGGAAGCACGAGGGATCGCCAACGCCTTTTTTCTAGTTTTTGCTTACTCCTTCCGGATTGGATCTTTCAAAAGTTCATAATTGGAATACTTCAAGTGAAAGATGTCGAATCGAATCTTGGAAAAGCCCACAAGCCTCTTTTCATACTAACATTTAGGGAAAATCATAATCCTGCAGAGGCGAGTCAGACGGAAGGGGAAGGGCCGACCTTCCCCGAGTGCCGGCTGACGGAGATGGGCAAGGAGTACCGCGGAAGCGTGCGGACGAGCGAAACGGGGAAACCCTGCATGCGATGGACGGACTTCCGGGACGTCGCGGAGGACCTGGAGTTGGTGACGAAGCACCTGCCGTTGACGAGCGATGCGAGCAGATGGATCAGTTTCCGGGATTTTTTCGACTTCAACGTCTTGGACCATCTGAGTCGCTGTCGGAATCCTGGATCGGGGCAGAGGCCGTGGTGTTTCGTCTCGAGGAATCCTACCATCGAGTGGGAATATTGCGACATACCCTTATGCAACGACCCGAGTGCGTTTTTCGATCTGCATTTTTTATCTGCATTTTTTAATCCGCGTTTTCTGTCATCTGAGTGTCTCGAAATATGTTATGAAAAAGTGCGCTGTTTACCACGAAATTTATTCAGGCGTTACACTTGGCTGAAACATTGAACTGGAGTGCAATTGCTTAACTTTTGTGGACTCAAATTTGACTTCTTCCAGGAAATGGAAATCATTCTATGACCAAAAGCAAGTGATATCACATGCAGAATCAAATTTCCATTGTACGATGATCCTAACAGCTCCTCTTGAGTGCACCTTGACGAACAGAGGCTGGGATTACGTGGGGAAGAGGAACGTAAGCGCGTCTGGGAAAAGCTGTTTACCGTGGTTAGACGCAAGAGTCCAGGATCATGGGATTCCCGAGAACTTACCTTTCTTCTCGGATCCCCTGGACAGCAGGCACAACTTCTGCCGAACGTCCAAGATCTTCTTGCTGCGACCGGGGTGCTTCGTTCGCGGGGAGAGGGTTGATTCTCTTCAGATGGCCTATTGCGGCATTCCCCACTGTTTTGAGGTTCTTTGGTTCAACAGCAGGCGTGAGTGCATCATTCAAATTTGCTATTCCAATATTAAAAGAGAATGGACAATTGAAGTGCATCTCATCGATTTCTGCGACGTCGACACGTCCGCATAACATTCGCTTAACACGCGTTCCATCGGTGTCCAATATGTCTTCGAGCTTTCAAGCTGTGACATCCATGCATACACCAAATAGTTGTTGCTTTGAATATTTTTGCATGGAGATGGAAATCTAATGCATGATTTATGCTGTAGATTTCCATTGCCGGTTTCCGGTGACCGGTATTCGTGACAATTGACTTGGACCAAAACATGTTTTTGGCAGGGAGGTAGGACAAAAGCCAAAGTCGTCCAAATGAGAATCAAACATGGTACCATACGACTAATTGAAATATTCTAGCCTTAATGAAACTTGTTGAAAAGCAATTGAACTTTTCACTCCAGCTGGAGGCGACGAAAAGCCCTCGTATCCCCAATGCCTCCTTACGGAGACGGGGATCGAATACATCGGGGCGACGGATCGGACAGAAACTGGGAAGACGTGCATGTCCTGGGACTCTTTTAACCTGGATGTGGACCTGACCAATGCTACGGTATATGATAAAGTGCGACTGCATTTTGGGAGCAGAAATTACTGTCGGAATCTCGGGCCGCGGGAGAGGCCCTGGTGTTTCGTCGACTCCTCTTACCAATGGGAATACTGCAGCATCCCATCATGCGATGACACGAGTAAGTGCACTAGTGATTCCCGAGACGTTTCAATCATATATCGATAAAAGTGGTCCACAGAGACACTTTGCCTGAATCAAAAAATTATTTGCGAAAACAATGAAAACGTATTTTCTGAACCTCTTCACGAATCTGACGGTTTTCACTGTCCATAGTGACAACATTCTAAGCATGTGGGCTTTCTCACTATTTATTATTATTATTCTATACCGGTAAAATGCTGAGCATAATGGTTTTCTGTACTGGCAACATGATGGGATAGTGAGTGGGATTGACAGCATCTTCGAAAGCTTTCAACGGTGGGAGAGTGATTTGTTTCTTCGGATTATATCATTATCGTTATGAGTAAATAGATTAACAACGCGAAAAATGCTTTAAAAGTACTATTTTTAAAGGAAACAAAAGCTCCCGAAATGACGAGTGACAGGAAATTTTTACCCCAAGAGTGACCACCATCTCCACGGACCACAGTAGATTTTATTGATAGAGGATTTCCCGCCCGTCAATTTTCGTTACTGTTGTGATTTAGGACTATGCCTATAACCAAACATGTATGTTTAAACAGCAACAGATATGGAATATCGATATCATTAGTTACCTACGGTGGGAGGAGGTGAAATGATGCGTTATTACGAGGGTCACTCAATAAGTTATCTACCTGAATAAGAAAGAAACATCCGAGGGGAAAAATAACAAAGGCGTTGGCGATCCCTCGTGCTTCCATTGCATGGACTCCTGCTTGGTTTCGTGATAGTTAGTATGAAAAGAGGCTTGTGGGCTTTTCCAAGATTCGATTCGACATCTTTCACTTGAAGTATTCCAATTATGAACTTTTGAAAGATCCAATCCGGAAGGAGTAAGCAAAAACTAGAAAAAAGGCATATTGATCATAATGCGATTTAAGGTGAAATCCTTGTTTTGAGTGGAAACGTACACATTTTACCGATTTCTTTGAGCAAGACTTCGAAATGAGTCATTTACGTAGAGAGTATTATTTACGGTGTTTAATAAAACGCAGGTTACAACGAAACAGCTGGTATTCGTTCAAGTATTTCCACGATAAATCATCAGCAAGTCGTCAATAAATTTTGCACTGACTGGATTTCTTTTTCTCCTCGGAACAAAACGGGACATCGCAGTATTCCCATCCGTTTCCCCCGACGCCCCCCACGTTGCACCAAGGCCCCCCCGGCCGCCCACCGGGATTCCTACAGAAATCGTGATCCTCGTCCACCTCATCCGAGAACGCAGGGAGCCTGCGAGCCCAGCTCCGATATTGCGGATCCAGAGGCGATTTCCGCCAGGGCTTGCAAGGCGAACCCGACATGGCCCTGTTCTTCCTCCCAACGTATTCCGCTCCCTTCTGCGTCAGTTTGCACTCGAGTGGAACTAGAAACAATTCACCAATATCGTTTGTACAACGGGGCCGTCTTTCTACAAGCAATCTTTCGCAGAAGAGAGCCCTGACAATTATGCCGAAGAAAGAGCGTTCTTAGGCACACTTGTACCTCTCAGAATAGAAATCCTCGAGACCAAAGAACAAAATTATAAAACGGGAAAAGAACTGCTGAGCTGATATACATATCAGGAAGAGAAAATGAAGTTAGAAAAGATAATAAAGAAGTTGACATCCGATAAGGAGATTCGAAGAATTGTTGGGTTGTGCTCGTTTTTTGACGTGCCTTGCACGCTGTACTTGAAATATGACGTTAATTAAACGTTCCTTGAATGCCCAGGTAAGGCATATTGTTATTCATAGGTGAATTAAAATAAAGTACTCATGATTTTACCTAAATCTTCGCACAACGGAACATGACAGAATTGCCATTGGATGTCCCTGTCCTCGACGAAGCACCAGGGTCTCTCCCTCAGGTTGGGATTCCTGCAGTAATTCTCGGATGCCTCCGCGTCCTCGTTGAGGAAATGCTCCTCGTATCGCATCGCGGCGAGGAAGTCCCTGGGTTTCCCGTGGGGCTTGGAGTCCCAGCGGAGGCAGTCCCTTCCCGTCTCGGTCTCGTTCGTTCGGCCCGTGTATTCCTTTCCCATCTTGGTCTTTCGACAGTCGAGGTGTGCTGATAGGGGAAAAGAGAGATATATCCGTGGTACTCTTTTGGGTCCGGCTGTCGCTACTGTGGAAGAAAGTTGTCAGGAAGTCATATACGTCAGAAAATTCGAGTGATGACTTGTTCTTTCCGGTTTTGGAACGTTAAAAAATATTGTTAACAGCATATGCAGGGTTGTTATTTAGTCCGGGACGCGTTTTACTATTCAATACCTCTTTAACTATTCTAGACAGCACGAAATGATCAATGTCATTAGAATCTATGATTAAAATTATTTTTTAAATCATTGGTCACACCAGAACGTCACACTTCAACATATCCTCCATCCTGGGCAATGCAGCATTCGAAACTTCTCTGTAAGGATTGGAAAGCATGTTCAAATCCTTGCCGTATGATACGATGTACCACAGTTTCGATAAGTGCTTTCCGTTATGCCAAAGATTGAGGATGTGTGACATAAACGATGCTTTTGACATGACCACTAAAAAAAAATTATCTTAGGTAATTGGGGGGCATGCTAATGCATCTTCTCTCCCAATCCATTTTCCCCGGGAATTTTTCGTTCGAAAACTCCCTGACATCCCCAGAATATTGGCAGTCCTACTAACCTCAACTCATATTATGCCTTTTCTTCAGTAGCAGCCATTTTGATCTATCTGATCGAATGAAACACACTTCTCCGCGATTTAGACTCGTCATTTTAACTTGTCATCATGGACTAGTGCATGGCGAAGAAGTTAATACCCTAACAAAACATTCAACTTTAATGGAATTCACCCTCTATCCTCTGCGCTCGGCCGTTTTCTGTCTCAAGTTAGTACTGGGAGAAGAAGACTTCCACACCTCGCGTCCTCTCCCCTCTCCCAGCTTTTCCCCTCATTCCACTTCCCTTCTCGCCTCTCCCCCTTCCGGCCTCTCCCCCTTCTGGCCTCTCCCCCTTCTGGCCTCTCCCCCTTCTCGCCTCTCCCTCTTCTGGCCTCTCCCCCTTCTCGCCTCTTCCCCTTCTGGCCTCTCCCCCTTCTCGCCTCTCCCCTTTCTCGCCTCTCCCTCCTTACCCGTGCTCCTCCACTCTCCAGCTCCTCACACCACTTCCTCGCCCCTTCCCTTGGAAACGGGAACCCCGTTTAAATGTATATGAGAAGCCATGGGAACGACGTTCGCTTTTATTCGTGCTTTTTTAGGTCTAAAATAATGTTCTTACCAACGTTATATTAAATCATTTCATGACGAAAAATAAAAGTGAAAGCTCATTTAAGCGCAAATGCGCAAGTAAACATGCAAACCATTCATCTCCATCCATGCAAGAGTGCGTGCCCGCTCCTGCCCTATTACAAGATAAGAAACTCGGATACCCAAGAATGCGTATTTGCTCTGGAATTCGGCTTCATCCTGCCTCAAATCTCAGCTTCACCACACCCATTCCTTTACTTGACCCAAGAAAACTCCAAGATGTCTAATTTGGTTACTCCAGGCATATGCTATTTGATATCTGGTTTCGCCCTTTGGGGAATTGAATGTCCCTCTATTAACTGCCTCACATTATATAATAATTCTGAAACCAAGACTCTCGTGAGTATACGGAGGTCTCGTATCCTCACACTGACATCCCAATAGGTATCAGCCCATGGATAATGACTAAACTGATAGTATCGATTAAGCATTCAAATATAATGTTAGTTCCTAACCCGATTTCGGACACGTCACAGTCTTGAGGAAGGAGCTGCACCAAAAGTCAGGGGAATCGGCGCAGGCTGCCCAATGCTCCTTCACCCCATCCGCGAATCCTTGGTCGCAGGTGAAGGTCACCCGAGCCCCACTAGGAGCTGGGTATCGTCCGTCCCACCCCGAATATGACGCCTTCGCGTTCTCCATCGTCGGGTGCTCCGTCAAGCAGAAGTCTATGGATTCAAATGGTGAATGATGATCCCTTCCTTGCATTCGGAATGCTTCATTCCTCTCATGTACTCTCAAAAGTAATGCAATATTCACATTGGCTTAATTTTTGAGAAAGAAAGACATCCTTGACGAAAAGAAAATAACGAAGGGAGACCGCTAGACCATCGCGGGTCAATAAATGAACCGCAGGAATCAAGCCGGGACATATCCTGGTTTAAAAGGCGTCTGTTCAAGAACGGGACTGATAATTATCGGCCAATAAATACATATTTAGCCTATGAATGAGCTCATCTTTCCCACTCACGTCGGAAGCACGATTCGACTTTTTTTTGGTCTTTGTGAAGATCAACGTTGAAAGTACTTTTGGGTGTGAAAGTATACTTGTTCAAAGTTTGTACAGTAGAAGAACAAAGGTTGATCAATTTGAAAACTTGAGGAATATTTAGTGAGTTATTCTAAGCTTTCCTGCTCA
>CAJPEV010003868.1:5696-26961 GCA_905338385.1 Darwinula stevensoni
AAAAAAAGTAAACCTGACCGTTCTTGTGCCTCGCCGTAGCCTCTATAACTAATAAAGTATTTTCGCCGATGTATCGGCCGCTCAAAACCGTTTTGATCGGGTTGAATCAATAGGAGTAGAACTAGTTTTAACCGCCTAGCCATTACTTTTGCTAAAATTTTGTAGTCTGTATTCAATATCGAGATAGGACGCCAATTGTGGATAAACCTGCAGTTCTTGTCCTTTGGAATTAAAGATATGTATCCTCGTCGCATGTCAAGTGGTAGATGATCAGAACCAAGAATTTCCTGGAAAACTTTCAAAATCAAATCACTAATATGTTCCCCCAAAAACCTTATAGAATTCAGCAGGTTAGCCATCAATCTCGGGTGTCTTACCATTTGGCATTTTAAGCAGGGCTTCTTGGATTTCGTGTTTGTGCATTTCTTTCTCTAAATGTTTAACTTCTGCGGGCAGACTAGGCATATTAAGGGAAAGAAATGTATCCTGTTCGTGTTCTACTTTACTATTGTAGAGGTATTTTCATAGAGATTTGTAAAAGGAATAATTATAGTTCTGTATTTCTGCCTGGTCTATAATTATTCGCACATCATCGATTTCTCTTTTGCACGCCGGTTCTCTAAGGAGAAAAAGCACTTCGTGGGCAGCTCCCCTTCCTTATCACATCTAACCCTGGCTCTTGCCACCGCCCCTGCAGGTCTTTCACTGATTAATTTGGTCCAGTCTATGGTCTATTCTCTTACAAGCTGTTTTGGGTTTCCTCGTTATGAGGCCCTTGGGCCAGAAGACTATGTAGAAACTGAATATTCTCTGTAACTTCATTGATTTCTACCCTGCTTGACTTCTCTTTGTGTGTGGTGTAACTGATAGTTTCGCCTCGAATCCTACTCTTGAGAAATTCCCACAACTGAAAGGGTGAATTTAGTAATTTTTGTCATCCAGCAATAGGAATAGAGAGAGATTCAGTTTCCAGAAGGCTGGACCTCTTCTAATCCCCAAGAGTTTGAGAGTTAAAGATGTTAGAGAGTTAAAGAACGATGGTCAGAAAGGTATCCAGGATCGATGGAACAAGCCGTTACAAGAGGTGTTCTGCCATTTCGAATTAGTAAACAACATTCGGAAGGGAAAATTTCAAATAAGGAGGGATATAAAAAAAAGGCTATCATTAATAAGTGATCAAGAAAAAGGCCTGCAGGAAGGCCTGGAAAAGAAAGCGGACTGGGAAGAAGACGAGAAAGAGCAAGGCTGATAATCTCCTAAAAACCAACTAAATGCACTCTTCGGGTCTGGTGCCCCTTTCATCTGCATCTTTAAGTTTCGTATATGGGGTATCTCTTTTGAAATTTCGAAGGAAATTTTCAATGAAGCTTTATTTGCTTCTCCATGCTTCATTGGAATCGTTAGAGATTTAAAAGGTTGTACTCTCTTAGGAGATTGTTTGCAGAACTTTATCTGCATGGACT
Organism: Darwinula stevensoni; assembly: GCA_905338385.1. NCBI lineage: Eukaryota > Metazoa > Arthropoda > Ostracoda > Podocopida > Darwinulidae > Darwinula > Darwinula stevensoni. The sequence goes on from CAJPEV010003868.1 coordinate 7,160, forward strand.
TTGTGATTCCCTCTGTATCTAAGACACAGGACAGGTATTACTTCCCTATGTCACAGAAACTATTCTGGTTTGTGGAGGGGAGCGAAGATTCACCATTAAGTGCCTAATTTTTGGAGCTTTCTTGGCATACTTATGGAAAATAGGAGTCTATTCCAAAGTTGCACGTTCCTCACGACTGTAACTCCGGAAATTGACTTTTTGCGTTTACCCGAATAAATTTCTGTTACGTAATGTAATGGTTCTTACCCTAAGAGAAACTGTGTTACATCAGGAAATTTGTATCTCATGGTATATTCTCATGAGGTTACTCACCATCAACGTGACCATAACTGCCATGTAAGATGCGACTGTAAAAGGCGGTACGCCTTTTCCGATGCCAACCGAACGAAAGATATTGACCTGGAGGTGACAAAAAGTATTTTTTGTTTTGTTTCAGTGCACCATTTCGCCAGGAAAAATGAAATTATATACCGTTAATGGCTTAGCTTAGCGCAATGGGTCCAGTCCATAGAGCGTCCTCCAGTGTTGCCTGATATTGTGCCTTTGTTATCCCAGATTCATGACTTCATCAGCCTTAGGTTCGTTGTCCGGACCTTCTCTTTTCAATGTAGGAGGCACTTATGTGCTGAATTCATGGGATGAGCTGATATTGAAGCGGTGTTTTGCAGTGGCCGATTAATCTGGTGGAATACGGAGAAATCTCATTCGGACATCCCTAAATTAACATGATGGCGGCCAGCTTTCATGTCATGCTTTCTAAAGGCACTTTCTTCTCAGAACGAGTCGAGACGATTCGAGGAATTCTAGATAGGGCTAATGTTCCCCGACCGCACCGAAATGGCTCATGAAACTCGTAAAAGACTTACATATGGTCTAATGTTACACGTTCACACGTTACACGTGATAACACGTTTGACTGTCGTCGGCTCGGGCCTAGGCCTGAGCCGACGACAGTCCGTCGATTAGGCCTTGGCCTAACGTTAGTGAATTCCGTAGAGAAGGTAGGTTGGGTTGAAGAAAGGTAAACCATTGAAATTGGTTTTCACATTACTACATTAAAAAAGTATATCAAGAATAAATTTGATACATAATTCGGTATTTTCTGCCTATTGTGTCACTATTTTGATCGATATGGGTGCTCGAGAAGTTGTGGTTTGCCTTATGCGGGATATCCTCAGATGCCATGACCGTTCCATCACCGTTTGCAGGTCGTAGTCGTCCACGTGGAGGAGCAGATATTCGACGACTACTACAACGGATGCTGCAATGCCACTTTCTGGCCCCTCTTCCATTCCATGCCAGATCGGGCGGTCTTTGTGGCGGACATGTGGGAGGTAAGGGATCCCGTCTGATGAGGACGGGTCCAATTTTTTAAATGGTTTTCTTGTCCGCCTTCAACTGTCAGTAGGGAGTTTTTTTTTCTGTACTCGTTGATACGCCTTACACATGGCCGAGACCATTCTCAAGAGATTCCAGAAATGGGTAGGAAGCGAAGGATTCTGGGCATTGCGTCGTGTCACCCAGCACAACAGGCGGTTGGCGCGCCCGAGATTCTCCGCGTAGAGGCTCGGTCGGCTGACTGCCGAAGCCCGCGAGTCATTCCTGCGGGGTTGACAGAGGGTTCCTGCGGATTGACGGGTTTGTATGTTCGTAGGCACCTCCACTCGGCGTTGCACGCGTACTCCGTAGCGCCCGCGTGCGGCGATCCGTTCGACCTTCTCTCCCGGTTCAAGCGCCTAGAGCAGGGGTGCACAACGTGTACGACCCACGGGCCCATGCGGCCTGCTGTGGCTGGTGGAGTTCTTTGTGTTACTATGGACCTTGCCCTGTTGGCTCCAGCTATGGTCAGTCAGGCTGCGACCCCCGGTAGGTGCGTAAAAATCGCAAATGGCCCTCATAGCCTTTTTGAGTTGTGCACCCCTGGCCTAGAGCCGTGGTTCCCAAACTGTGGGTCGCGAGAGGCATCAAGGTAGGTCGCGAACATTTTCCAACTATAAAAAATCACTATCCACATTAGCTTAGGATAAAACATGCCCTGCAGAAAGGTCGATCAGTTTTCTTAACATCATAATTACTTTGAAAACATCTCATTCTGGATTCCGGTGGGTCGCAAAATTTTCTGTACGTCAGCAAGGGGGTTGCAATTCAAAGAAATCTGGGAACCGCTGACCTAGAGGAAGAGAACAATTGACGATTCAGTGAATGAATGCTTGCAATAATTCTCCCGTTGGAGAAAAAACTGAAGCTGGAGGAGCTGAATGGAAACATTTTTAAAATTCAAATTTCTAGGTATCGGTTTGAAAACTAATGTTAAATTCCGTGAAAATTGTATCCTTTTGGCAGTTTTCTGCGTGACAGCTAAACCGTTAGTTATTTCGGATATCAAAACAGTCCCTGTGGCATGCGATAGAAATATGTATCGCATTTTTGGGCAATGGGCAACACGGGTGGGGAGACTACGGAACAAATATTATCATCACGAGAAATTCCCGTTAAAAGGGAAATTCTGCGGCGACGAAAAAAATGACCCCGACTTTCCGAGGCCCTTTCGGGTATCGACAGACGCTTGCGCAGAATTTTGAGAATATCTACTGCTAAAAAGAGGGTGGCAAGAGGCATGCGAATTGTCAGGTACAGAGACTAGAATACTAGAGACTAGGTACAAACATCGAATGTGTATCCTTGAGCATGTTTGTGGTGTGTGGTGTGGTGTGGTGTGGTGTGTGGTGTCATGTGGTTTACGCATACATGGACTGAGAATGCTAAAAAAAAAAATCTGTGCGTGCTGAACAGGCGTATTCGACGGTAAACGCGATGTTCGCCTACCACACTGTGGATGCCTTAAAGAAGCTGAAGGCGAAGGAGGAGGAGGAGGAGAAGGAGAAGGAGAAGGAGAAGGAGAAGGAGAAGGGTGAAGAGCGCATCCCCTTGGTTTGGATCCACGATTATCACCTCATGCTCGCTGCTAATCATATCAGGCAGGTCAGAGATTAACTTTGTTCCTTCTCTCCTCTTTCTGCTTGGCACTGAGGACCAATTCGTCTGCTGTTGCCTGTCTTTCTCGTTTGTTTATAGACACTTGCGTTCCGGTTTGTCCCCTGAGGCCTACAGTTTTCTGAAAAACTGGGGGCCAGTAACTCGCCTCAGCTGATTTTTATCAAATCTAAACCTGATCTGAGAGGAATATAAGAGGGAAATAAAGGTGCCTGTCTCCACCCCGAATGGAGTGCATTTTCGATAGCTTCTCAATCCTGGGTTAGTACTTGGTCGTTTCCAGAGTCAAACACGTAGCACTCGTGCTACATCAGTCGTAACAGAAACAAGCTTTGCCAGGCCTGTAGTTTGAATGGAAATTCTTTCTGCACGGCACCGAAAATGTTCCTGTGTCTGGCAGGTTTATCAGTTCCACGAGTTCCTCGCGCATTTCATCACCAGCAGCATACCGAACAATCACTGCTATTTACGCGTGCTTGCTGATGTCAGCGCTTTCATCGAACACAGCAGCCATTTTTCAAATCCCTCTTGAGCTGCTCACTTTGGATTCGTGAGCACCACCCTCCTGTCCTCGACGGTGTTCCGGCTGGAAGGCATTACTCCAATGCTCTGAATATTTTTCTCTTTTTCTGGAAAATCTTGAAAGAGAACATCAGCACAGGTCAACATGGCAGCTTGAGGCTTTCATTAGAAATTGGTTTTTCATGTTGTGCAATACATTTAGTAACATTGAAGCTTGCTGCAGCCAATACACTTCAGAAATTTGTGAAATGCAGTAGATTGGCTCTGAAACTTCCACAGCTGTCGTGCAATATGCTAAACCTGTTCCCCATCACGGCGAGTAAGTTTTTGCGATTGGTCTGAAAACGCTTCAGAACAGCATAAACACAAAGCTTTGCCACTACAGTAGATCATTCCAAAATTTTCTGTCCACCATTCCTTAACCCTTTCAGACCTGATTTAAGGTCGCTAAGGGTATAATATCCTTTTTTTGCATTTTTGAGCTCTTTCATGATTGTAATTGAAAATTTCGAACTTTATATGTAATTTTTATATTTTGTATGAATTTACCATATCATACCATATATATTATACATTTGATTCAATAACTGAAGATTACAAAACTAATGGGTAAAAGAAGGCCTCTGGTGGAACTTCCCCGGGCATAATTGCGCCCATTGTAGCGTAATATTGGGGGCAAAGTCACGAGAATCCTAAGAAATTGCCATAGACACAATGTAAATGCATATGTCCATTGGAATGGACGCCAGGTCTGAAAGGGTTAAGGTTTCGCTTTACAGTTATTGTAGGGGACCTCGACAAAGGACCTTGGAACCAATTTGCTGGCTCTCTCAGGTCACGCCCGCAGCCATGAGTTGAGGTCAAAGGTCACGATTTGCATGCATCGCATTTTTTCCCTGGTAATGTTTGTTGGTTCTCCCGCTTATTGAACTATTCTCAACTCTTCATTTTTCCGCCCCCTAAGTTACAGTGAGTCTGAATTGCAGGACTCTCGAACGCACATTTTTAGACTATTCATGCATGAATATCGAAATGCAGGTACCAAATTAATGCAGGGACTGAGAATTCCTGAAGCTAGTTTTAATTACTTTAACCCAGTGGTGCACAACCTTTTACCCCTAGCGGACCAAATTGAGATTTCGGCTCATGTTCGAGGGATTCGAGGGCCGCAGGCCCTGGAACATGAACTGAAATAGACCGCATATAAATATGGAGAATGCAAAGCATCCAAGGGGCTGCAAAAAAGGTCTCTGCGGGATACATGCGGCCCGTAAGTTGTGCATCACTGCTTTAACCCCTTTAGTGGGGAGTTTTCCCGGAGCTCGTATTGGGTTTTATCCAATTTTACCGAAATACACTTACGGTATCTACAACAATTGGCGTTCCGCGAATTTTTCCAGTTAACTAAATGCAGGGACGCGTAAAGGGAAAATGAAGTTTCAATTAATTGTGTTTGGATTCATACAGAGAGTTTATGCAAGGTTGAAAGCAGTGACGGCTCATCAAAGGAGGCAAGGTAAGCCCGGCCTCCCCCAAGAAATTTGTTACAAATTTTCATAAATTACTCTGAATTTTTTTTTAACTATAAAGAGCACTTCAGAGTAAAATATGAAATACTTCAGAAACTCGGGGCGAACTTTCTTTTGACGTAGGACAAGCGAAATCCGGTCTCTCGCAGTTGATTCTGCGGAAAATCAGCTCCTGGAGGCCAGAGCCGAGAAGCCTTTGCCCCATAGACAAAGCAAAGGGGTATCCCGTAGCACACGTAATGCTTTTGTTTGCGAGGAGGAGGAGGCAGGCCTCAAGGCTCGAATGACGAAAGTGCTGGTTGCTGCGAGGCTGACGACTGGCTCATAAGCTATGGCTCGCACTTCGGTAGTAAGCAACAAGAGCGGGAAGTAGAACGATAGTCAGATGTTGGAATTCGCGTTGCCCGTTTCTTCCAATGGCAGTACCGATAATGCAAAATTCCTGCCTCTCAATTATATACTTTTCTCGTTATTATGCTACTCAGTGAGCTTTGTGTTTCTATGTTGAAGTTTTGGGCAAAAGGTGGGAACTTCATTTGATAGATACAAATCAATTTGACAGAATGCGATTCGCTCTATCTCTTCACTGGAAGTCTCGATTTATACAGGGTGTGCCAAAAAGGTAACCGAAACTATTCAATACAATATAATTAATAATTAAGGTTTTACATATTTATACGCACATTTGAACTGCTCAAAAAGGTGCGCATACGTTGAGATCACATCAATCACTTTCAGGTTCATCATTTCTGTCACCCCCATCCCTATGATAATTTCCAATTTTGACCTGAAATGAAAAAAAAAATTTTTCAATTACCTTTTTTGGCACACCCTGTATATATTTCATTGAGTGCCGACATGGTGCGGTTCCTCCGTCAGCCATGTAGTCCCTTGCTTTTCCAGGAGCGACTGCTCATTAACCAACAAGATCGCCCCAACAGAACTTGGAGAATGTGCTTATTTCTTAGGACTAGACCAAGACGAGAATTTTCTCATTATCTTCGTATAGAAAAGTTGAGTGTCTGATAGGAAGTCTTGTGCATGAAAAATTGTACTGCTGACTATGCATTCTATTTTCGCAAAAGGACACCTGGCTTCATTTCGGTTGCTGTGATCTAAAATACCATCCTCGCTGTTTGGATCGTCACGAGAAAACGAATGTAGTGGGTATATGTAGAATGTGCTGTGAAACTTAAACTGGAAAAGAGAGCATGATGAATGACTTTGCCATCGATGAGGCAGTTCGTATATCACAAGCAAGGAGAAATTAAATTTTCAGACAAAATCGCCACGTGCTGAGAAATCTGTGGCATCACATGGATGCTGGATCGCCAGGATCCTCCTTTCCGAGGCCATTACGAAGCTGAAGATTCTGGGAATCCAGGAAAATACTGTCACCCCTCATCTACCACTACCCCCCGTCCTATGGCCTTCTTTCATTTTACGTCTGGGGTAAAAACATAAATATCCATTTCAAAGGCCCGAATAAAAATTATTTTATGTGCTTTATGAATAAAAAAAAAAGCGAACCTGTCTATAGGGGGGGGGGGGGGCGGTACCCCCTAAGTCCGCCACTGGCTACACGCTTTCGGGGAGAGTTCGGTTCTTCTATCTGAGTTTCTTTGCATGTTTTCACACTAGCAATGCGAAGAGGAGAATATAAAATGCAAACTGGGATTCTTCCTCCACATTCCCTTCCCATCTTGGGATATATTCCGTCTCTTCCCCTGGGACGACGAGGTCCTGCAAGGAATCCTAGGTGAGAATATTCTATTTGTAATTTTCCTCACCTCTCTCCATTTTATCTCCGTGTTACAAATGGTTATTTGAAGACCTCGATTTCTATTGAACAAGGTCCACCAATTTTTTTTTTCCTTTGCGACTTTGAAGCCAATTTGATATGATTGCGAACGGAGTATAACCAAGTTGGAGTAATGCGACATGGAGTGGCTTCTGTTTAATAAATGCACGGGATGTTACGTCGGGAAAAAGATAAAATAGTCATTGCGACCATGTTGCTATTGTGCCTTATGCCCTCGTGGATGGGGTCGAGTTGCATCAATGCAGATGAAACTTGTCTCGTGTCAAGTTGTGGAAAGAGAACATCTGTCGTAAGCCTCATAGTGCCTATTGCATCGTAGAATATGTAACAATGATACGTTAATTCAGTGGTGCGCAACTTTTTCCCCATAAAGGGCCAAATTAAGATTTTGGCTCTTCTTCGTGGGTTGCATGCCCTCGAACATGAGCCGAAATAGGCCGCATATTAATAATGATTTCTAGAGGCTTACAATGGGCTGTGCATCACTGCCCTATTTTGTATCCTATTTAGTAAGGCAGCATGATACACAGGGAAGCAAATTTTCCAGGCGATTTCAGTTCGTTTGCTTGAGGTGTGGTGACATATTCCTTGACTGAATCGAAAATAAGTCAGAACCGTAGGAAGTTAGCTAAAACTTTCAATTTAAAATTCCTACCTGCACCCGTTTTTGGTTAGACAAGGTCCATCGCATATTCTCGCATATTTAATTCCTTTGCGGCTTTGAGTCGATTTGAGATTTATCGCGAACGGATTGTAAGCAAGTGAAACCGGAGCAACGTAGTGGTTTCTGTTAAACTGATACACGGGGTATAGGTTAAATAAAACAAACCAATAACCAATGCAACCATGTTTCTATTGTGCTTTAAGCCCTTGTGAATGGGGTCGAGTTGCATCAATGCAGATAAAACTCTGCTCCATAGTGCCTATTGCTTCGTAGAATATACAGTATAACAGTGATACCTTATTTAGTATCCTATATTGTCCAGGTGTACACATTGTAAGCAATTTTTTTGCGGCAGATTCCAGTTCGTTAACTTCTGCAGCGTGGTGATAGCTCGTCCTTGGCTCTGAGTCGTAAAGAATTTGGCAATGATAAGAAGTTAGCTAAAATTTGTCCCTTTAAAATTCCTACCTGCACCCAGCGCATTTCTGCCACAAGCGCTGATGTGATGTGACGTCATCGCATATCCTGCATGGACTCAGAAACATTACCATCCCTCCAGGAAACGACTTGGTGGGATTCCACATCGAAGACTACTGTCGGAATTTCCTGGATTGCTGCCAGCGGCGGTTGGGCTGCCGGGTGGACCGAGTCCACAACCTGGTGGACGTGGCAGGGAGGACGGTGAAGGTCCGGGCTCTGCCGATCGGGATCCCGTACAAGCGGTTCGAGGAGATGGCCAATGCAGCGCCCAGAGCACTGCAATCCTCCCAGCAGATCGTCCTTGGGGTCGACAGACTCGACTATACCAAGGGACTCGTCAATAGGTTTTGTTTTTCTTCACATTCTAATGATCTGATATTTGCCGACATCGTGGCTGGAATACAGTTTTTTTTTTTCGCTATTGCCTAACCGAGAGAAATGATGGCAGCCTTTCCCTCTTATGTTTGATCTAAAAAAAAATGGTGTACAAGGGTTCGAAACGAAACAAGAGACCAAAAGCTAACCAAGCTCGTCTTCTAGTTTGGTCTTTGATCTGACTGAAGTTCTATTTAGTTTGCATCAATTACTTATTTAGCCACCTTCTGCCTAATTATCCTATGGCACTCCAAGTTTATTTTATTTGACCTGGTGTTATCCACAGTGACCCTAGGTAGCTTAAATCAATCCAGTGGTTCAGCTTGAGTCGAATATTCTTCAAGTGATGGAAATGGATCTTTTGAGCATGTTTGATACTTGGTACAACTTTAATTAACTTGAAAAAATAGTTCAGCTAGAATATCAACTTGAAAAACAACTTGAAAGGAGTTCCCCAAGTTCACCAAAAATGACCTATTGATTCAAGTTGAGTCAAATAGTTCTGAAAAAGAAAACCAGTAAAATAACAAGTTGTTAACAGCCATTTTTTGATGTATTGAATAATGGAAAACTGAGGTCAGGTCATGCTCTTTCCAAATTTCTTGTAGATGTTTAATTTTTAGGCCCATTAGACCTGCAGCTAGTACCTGACAATTTTGGGTCCCTCTCTGTCAAATTTGATAAACTTGGACATATATAGAATTATTATCACACAAGTTGGGTCACACTGGGTTACTTTGAGTGCTGTGCCCTGGTGAGTTCCAAGACATATTGTTAGATTTTAAAGCTTGAACACGGCCAGTAGAGCCAGTGATGAAATGCTTCCTGCTTTTAGGGAGATGTGATTAAATCCACTTGTTAGTAATACCATGCCAATGTGATGTTTCTATTCTCTGGATTTTGAGAAAAATGCTTTCTTTTGGTTGACAGTGCCACAGAATTTTCTGTTGCAGCTTGATTTATCTCTTGGATAAAAATATACCTCTCCAATGAAATGAAGCTATTTGTCTTAAGTGCTTAAACTACTATAGAAGCCAAATTAACACATTAAAATTAATTAACAGATGGAGAAAGGAACTTGAGAAACTCAAAATGAGATGACGTGCCAGTTTTTAAACTTTCAATGTGACGAGTGAAGTTGTCCTGGGATGACTGTTCAAAACTTCAAGCATTGCCCTTTTTTGTGGTTGACCTTGCCATGTTCGTGAATTTTTAAAATTGTTTCGCAAATGCAATATTTAATGAATAACAAAGGCAAAAGTGGTGTGTTGATACATCTTTCAGAGTGAGCCAATGCTATTCAAGCCAGTGGCCCACATTCTTTTTTTTTTGTGAGTCAATTGTGAGGACTTAAACTTAGACAAACTTTGAAAGAATCTGGGAGAACAACCAATTTCGAAAAAGACATCGGACGCACAGAAGAGGGAAAATGATGGAGGAATGGCTTCTCATGAAACTTGTGACATCTATGTTTGCCTATCATCCTTTTACTCCACAATTGTCCAAGTTGATTTCCTGCCTTTAATTGCATCAAAATTCTCTAGGCTTTCTTAAAGGCCACTTAGATCTGTACTACTTTGGTGCGGTTCATATGGACTAATGTCATTAGATGTGAAAGAAGCATGGTATTCTATAAGAACTTGTCATGAGTGGGGCATACTGGAAAGCATGACTTGTTGAACAGAATTCGATCCTTTGAGAAATTGCTGGAGAAGCATCCTGAGCACCTGGGAGAGGTGACACTGCTTCAGGTGGCTGTCCCTTCCCGGACAGACGTGAAGGAGTACCAACAGCTGAAGGAGCAGATAGACCTGGAGATTGGACGCATCAATGGGCGCTTCTCCACACTGAATTGGTCCCCTATTCGATATATCTATGGCTGCATTTCACAGCATGAACTCGCTGCCTATTACAGGTTTGAGGCATGATTTACTGGAGTGAGCATGTTACTGATTGTTGCCAGTGCCAGGGAGGGGTTGCTTCAAAAGGGGACTGGGTTTCAGTTTGGTAGTTTCAGACTCTCAGGGTACAGAGAGCTGTGTTCGTTAGAAAATGTTGTAGCTGTATTGGGAAATACTGGTCTGTTAAGAGGTCCCTAATAGGAATATTTGTGAAAAATGATGAAAGAGATGATATATCTCAGTGCTTCTTCATATATTCTGTAACTGGGTGCCACAAAACATGCAAGAGGAATGTAAAAGTAACTAGAAAGCCCAAAGATATCAGAGGGCTTGTCACCTGATTTGGTAGATTGATTAGAAAGTTGGTCAAGAATGGGGATTTTATGGAGAAATTAATTAGTTGCCCTGTTATGTTCTACATGGAGTTCTTTTTCTGTTGAGTATTTTCTTGACTTCAGCCTTCTTCCTACTTATTTTTTTTTTTATAATACTTTTTTTTTTCCTCTACCCTTTCCACAATGCTGAAATCACATCAGAATGGAAATTAAAGACCATCCCTACCATAAAAGATTACTGTTAGTATGGAAACTTTATTTTGGTTTCATTCATGGCAGTATGTCATGCAGCACTGGCAAGCATTTTTTGCCCTTATAATGTTGAGCTTGGAAATAAATAAAGCCTTGTTCTTTAATGGCTGGGATGAAATGGCCATTCACAAGGATTATGTCAAGTAAATTTCCCTGCTAAAGGTTCTTTTTCTCTAACACCATATTCTTTGAAAATGCAGTAATTCGATCCAGTTTATCTTATTGTAGGTGATTGTTAACCCTCTTAGTGCCTTGCATATTTAGAAAGAGGTCTTTCATCCAAAAAGTAATTAGTTACCAGTAGAATTACTTTTCACTAAAAGTAACTAGTTACAAGTAGAAGTTACTTTTTAAGTTACTTTTCCTGAAAAAAAAATTCCAATCTTTCTGCAGCTTCTCCACTTCTTCGACAGAAGCAGGATGCATGGACTGAAAGCGAAAGTTACTCCTGATTTCATGAAAATTGAATTATGATCATCACTTAACTGGATAAATACTAATGCTCACTCTTTTCCCTGTGCTTCTTCCCTTTCCATGGGCTACTTAACAGGAATTATACGCCGATAGACAGAATGAACCCTTTAGTTAAAAAAAAAGCCAATTTTGCCATTGGTGATGGGGAAGCCTACCCCAGCCTGCCCCTTATCATGAGTTCCAGATAGAAAAATAGAACAAACCAAGTCATGTTCTCTTGTTTTCCCTTAACCAGACTTGGACTGCATAAATCCAGCTTATACAGTGATTGAAAAATAATTTTCACTAACTTTTACAATGTAATGGTATTTTTATGGCACACTCCAAGGAGATGCGGGTGTTTCAACCATGAAATATGGGGAATTGGGACTGAGGTGTTCCTGTTGAAAGTGGTACATATTCACATGTAAATCACTGTTCATTAGGTTAGGCTCCACTTCGAAGTGCAAGTGCTAGGCCTGAGTATTAATGGAGTCTTACTAATGATGGATTGTTGGGAGAGTACTAAAAAGGGGGAATGAAATATGAAGAGGCAGCTAGGGTATACCCGCCCGCCGAGCCTAAAGGGGGGGGGGGGTCGGAAAAAATTGAGGAGAGAAGCGCCAACGATAAGCGCACGAAAGGTTTCCGCATCAAGGTATGGAAAGTACCTTGGCCATCAGTAAACATAGAGCACTTCGCACAAAAGTTTGCATCGATGCAGTGGCGTATTTTGACTGAAGGGTTGGGGTGGGGGGGGGGGGCCGGGGCTGGGCGGCAGGGCAATAGAGTCAAAGGTCACCTGAGAGATATCAGGAAAGAAAAATATTACCTCTGAGGTAGGGCTAGGCGCTGTCCTAGAGGTCCCTGGGGGCAGCTACCCCCGTAAAATACGCCACTACATAGAAGGAACTCTCGTTTCTGACCTGCACATTGAAATATTTTTGCAGGTACAGCCAAGAAACCTGCTCTGAGCAAACCATGTTTTCTCCAAGCAATTTCATTTCCCCGTATTTCCTCCCAATATTGCATCAATTAGGATGCATGTGGCCATGAAGCGCTGGCTGTTTTCAGCAAATTTAGTAAATCGTCAAGAAAAGGATTGCGTTACAGTAACACCACATAATTTTTCATGAAAAAGGAACTAGTTACCAGTTCCGTTGCCCTCCCCTAAAAAGTAACTCGTTACCTTAAAAGTTACTGAAAAATGTAATTAGTTACTGTAACACGCTACTTTTACTTCATTACTGCCCAACACTGGGTATACCTAACACTACCCTCTGTCAAACCTATAAAGAACCAGCAGCAAGATCCAAAATTTTGTTTTGTGGCACTTTTTGTACAACCAGGGCCAGGGGCAAAATATTGGCTCATTGCACCAAGTGGTTATTACAGGGGATGAATGATTGTTGTATTAATTCTGTCTTGTAATAGCATGCTTACTTTCACTAGGCAGCACAAGTATAAAGGTTGGGGGAGGTACTAAATATTGCCACCTTGATCCCTCAGTTGTATATTCTCTGACAGGGACTCATCTGTGGCACTTGTGACCCCTCTTCGAGATGGAATGAACCTGGTGGCCAAGGAATACGTAGCCTGTCAGGTGGACAAGCCTGGAGTGCTGATCCTGTCTCCTTTTGCTGGGGCTGGGGAAACAATGCACGAGGCCCTGCTCGTTAATCCCTACGAATTGGATGATGTGGCTGATACCCTCCATCGAGCTCTCACCATGCCCATTGATGAGCAGGAGATGCGTATGTATCACCTGAAGAAGAGAGAGCAGTTCATGAATGTGGATTTCTGGCTCACTTCCTTCCTCAAGGTGAGCTTTCTTTGTAGCATTTCACTTGACTGAGACAATGGGTAAACATGTTTTGCACAAAATCCTACAATAATATGGAATTAGTAATGATTAGAATGCATGCAAAGGACCCCAGCAGGTTTTTTCTCTTCATCTTCCAGTGCTCAAGGTACGTAGTAAGGTCCAAAAGTTTCTGGCCCAAGGATGTAAAAGATGTGATAAAATTAAACAACCATTTTTATTTTTCAATATGATCTCCCTTTATTTCAATACATTTTTTTAGAACGATGAATTAATTTTTCTATTCCACTAAAAAAATATTCTGAAATTTTGTCCTCAAAATGGTTCAAGACTGCAGCGATCACGTCTTCATCACTGGCGAATTTTTTTCCACGCAAATCAGACTTCAATTTTGAAAATAAAAAAATAGTCACTAGGGGCTAGGTCGGGGCTTTAGGGTGGGTGATTTAGTTCTTCGAAACCACAGTGCTGAATAGCAGCCTTTGCAGCAACAGAAATGTGCACCGGCGAATTGTCGTGCAATAACCTCACTCCTTGTGAGAGCCTTCCTCGGCGTTTTTCTTTGATGGAATTCTTCAATTTATGCATTAACTATAAATAATATTCGCCAGTGACCGTAATGTTTCTCTCTTTGAAGTCAACTAGTAGAATTCCCTGGCAATTCCAGAAAATGGTGGCCATAATCTTTTTTTGGGCTTGTGTCACCTTTGCTTTTTTGGGCCGTGGTGATCCAGGATGTCGCCACACCATCTTTTCCCTTTTAGACAGAGGATCATGGTACAGAACTATAGTCTCATCTCCCATGACAATTGACTCGATCACTTCTTTCTCTTGTCCTTCGCAAAGCGTCAAAAATTCAGTGCAACATTCAACACGTCGTTGCTTTTGGACAGCACTCAAGAGTTTTGGTATCCATCTTGTGCTCACTTTATTCATGCCAAGATGATCGTGTAGAATTCGAAGTACTTTGGTTTTTGAAAGCCCACACCTTGCTGCTATTTCTTTTGTTTTCAGTCTTCTATCCTGTAACACTTCCTCTTGCACTAATGCAACTGTTTCGGGAGTGAGTGCTTCTGCTGGTCTGCCTTGACGAGGATCATCTTCAATGGATTCTCTGNAGTGCTTCTGCTGGTCTGCCTTGACGAGGATCATCTTCAATGGATTCTCTGCCTAAGCAAAACTGCTTAGCCCAATCTTTCACCATAGAATATGAAGGGGAAGATTCTCCATACACAGCATCCAAACGTTGTTTAATTTCTGCCGGGCTTTTACCTTCTTTTGTAAGAAATTTAATGATCGCATGATACTCAATTTTGAACATTTTCCAATGCAATGGAACAGCACGTCTTCTCTCAACGCTAGCATCCATACTACTGAGGGTAGAGCTACCAAATTTCAACTGCAGCTTAACAGAACATAGGGTGGGGGGTTGCCGGCGTGGTACCTGTGAATTCATGTTCTAACTTGTTCGGGCCGGAAACTTCTGGACCTTACTACGTATCTCCTATCAGTGGCACAACCTCCCCTAAAGTTTGGGTGGGGGTTCAAAGTTCTCATGACCTGTCTTTCAAATATCTCTGAATTCAAGAAGGCATTATCAACTCATCAGGAGAGGTAAAATAAAAGCACAAAACAGTGCAAGCATGTGAACAAAGAAAATGAAGCTGAAAATTTTCATGAAATGGTGGACACAGAATTTTAACTCTAAATGATATAAGCACATTCAATATCTAAAAAAGACTTAACATGAACCTAAACATCACGCACGTTCACATATGCAACTGGAAATTAGTTAACCTGTATATGATTCAGGCCTTTTATTTAAGTCGTCTTTCCATTTTCATACAAAAAATTCATTAGCGCCACATGTGCAAGGTGTTTCCTTGACAGGTTCACTAAAGTGAGTAGCTCCATGTGACAGGCATGACCTTCACCTTTGACCTCCTATTTTTGTGCCTTTCCAGCCTTGCTCTCAGGTCATTTGCTCATATTTTTCTGCATCCCTCCACTCTTGAGGGAGAGGGGAATAGAGAAGTATGGAGATACCATCATGAGCAGGGGTTTGGGGGGGAGGGTTCAAACCCCTGAACCCCTCCCCCCTCAGTTGCACCCGTCTCCTATAATTGCCTAAATTAGACGAGCTGATGCATGATTATATTATCAGATCTAAATGAAATTTAAATGTGCAACCTTGCAAAGTCCTTATGTTTTGCATTCTTCACAATAGAGATGCAAGATGATAATGGATGCATTTATGTTTCATATCCCATGAGTCTATGTTTATATTCATATATACTAGTATTTTATAGTGTTAGTTCCAGTAATTGCAGTCTCTTAACATTACATGCATTCAAGACCTGCTTTATGCAGGGTTCAAGCATGAGCTTGGAAATGTAGCAGTCTTCTGCATGGTGCATCATGTCAATTGATGCTGGGTGTAGCACAAAATTATAAGAATTCAGAAGTTCCACTTAACAAGGCATATGTACAGCCATATTTGACATATCTTTGAATAACCCAGCATTTCATAATGCTACTAGATTTGAGCTTCCATGATTTTCTCATTCATCATTATCTGAGTAACCCTTTTTTTGACAGCTGAGTAATAGGAATTAGCTTCAGTGGTATACTGATAGAAATATGTGCTTCTGACTGTAGTCTATTTGAATATTCTTCAGGCTTTTTAACAGGCGAAATCACACAATCCCATTTTTTAATCTCCAGGAATTTCATCTGATATCCCTTGAGTGTTTTGGCTGAAGTTGAAAAAAAAATTGACAATACTTTTGTCAAAGTGACAGGTATCTATCAAGGCATTCCCTGGCCATGATGTCATTGGAGTCCTCGAGTTCTGGAAGCCACTGCACTTGCTGAAAGGGAAGAGGTGCTTATTTAATTCTGAAAATATCCATCAGTTTATTTTCACTGAGTTTATTTTTTGTTGTTGACAACTTTTGCTTTGTCAAGTTTTACACTGTGAGCTGTTGTCTCAGTTTATTATGTATGTTTTCTTAGGTGAAAGTATTTCCTACATGGAAGGCTCAGATGGATTTCTGAAATTGAAATTGGGCATGGCAACAGGAGTTGATCACATGATTTGCAGTGAAACCCTCTTCTGAACCACCTCTTTGAATAGACCACTCCTCTGATTGACTGCTCTTTGGGGGAATGGAATTTTCTTCCCATTAGGTTAATCCATTTTGAACTCCTTTGAGCCTTCCACCCCTCACCCTGACCAACTATCAGCATTTTAACAGAGTTGAAAACCTCTTAACACGACTGCCACCTGTGCAACACCAAGTTATAGTGTTTAAGGAGTATTGTTACTATAATAATCACAGCTTATCCTTTTTTTGGGAATAGACGGAAAAGACTGGCTATGCTTTATTTGGAATTGTCTGTGCTGTAAAAGTTGGCAGTGAAATCCTGTGAAGGGCACAGGTAAAGATGCAGCACATAAGTAAATTGTGTTACAATAGGCAAGTATATTGTGAGGAAGTATAAAGGAGAAAATGGTCAAAGGTGTCGATTTCTAATTTTTTAGGCTTTCATTTATCAGCATGAAAGGATAAAAATTTTACAAGTTTTATCATTTCTGTCTGATCTCTAATTTGACAGTAATTGTGTGGAATGGCATTTATTTCCTTCGATTTCCCTCAAGTGAAATTTAATTTTTTCACCAAATATACAGTGGCATGAGCACTTGAGCTTGAATGCTGAAACCTCCTTTTGTTGATGGTCCTTTAAGAATACTGTATATAGGTCCCTTTCAAGTGGGGGAGGAAACTCTCTAGCTTAATGGTCTTTTATATCTCTCTCAAGTTAGGTTTGTGAAGTCTGGCCCTAGTTTTTGAGACATTATGATTTTTCTAGCATTTCAAGATTTGGTGATTTAGAGACTCATAACTCCTTGCCTGCACCAGAGAAGGAAAATTCTATTCTCAATTCAGCGTTGTTACTAATGATAGAATATGTTGATCATAGCAGGGCCTCCAATAGGGTAAGACAGTGTTACCCAAACGGTGTGCCACAGCACACTGGTGTGCCAGCAGGAAGGCTTAAGTGTGCTGCATGATTTGAGATTTGAAAAAAAAAAACTAAAAAACTCTAACTAAATAAACTTAAAACTATACTTATATAACTAAATAAAACAAGAGAGAACGCCATCTCTCAGTGGCAAATGAGCTGAGAGTTACACTACCACGCCAAGTATCAAACTGCTGCGTTCAGCGAAGCAAGCACAAGTTTCCCATCGAAAGGAAGTAAATGGATGGGTGTGCCATGGAAAGTTCAAGTGTCCTAATGTGTACAGAAAATAAAAAAAGATTGGGAACCACTGGAGTAAGACACACACACCTTAAAGCCCCTTTTTGGAGTTTTTATACTCCGAAGCCATGCATTACTGTTGTGTCTGGGACTAATTGGAAGGACATGCTTCTGATGAGAATTACAAACTCGATTCATGAATTGAAACTTTCCAATTGAAAAGTACTTATATCTTTCTAGGCAATGGGGGAGCTAGACTTTGGTGAGGAGCAAATTGAACCATTGGCACCCAAGACCCTGGGTCCCATGACAATGGATGACTTTGATGAAGTCCTCAGTGACTATATTGGAGATTCAGCGAAAGTAGCCCTCCTCTTGGATTATGATGGAACGCTGACACCTGAAGCATCAAAACCAGACATGGCTTTCATGCCAGCTGAGACCAAGAATATCCTAGTCCGGCTGAGCAACAGCAGCGACGTTGCTATTGCTATTATATCTAGGCGGAACCTGGAAGACATACGGAAGACAGTTGGGATCAACAGCATCACCTATGCTGGGAGTGATGGCCTGGAGATCTTCCATCCTGATGGGAGCAAATTTGTCCAACCAATCCCTGAAGAATACCTTGAGAAGATGACAAGAATGTGTCGGCAGCTGCAGGATGAGTGCTGTAAAGAGGGTGCCTGGGTTGAGAACAAGGGTTCCATCTTGACCTATCACTTTCGGACTGTCCCAATCCAATTTAGAAGTGCATTCAAGCGTAGCGCAGCCGCAATCATCTCCAAGAACGGCTTCAAAGTCTATCAGGCCAATTGTGCCATTGAAGCCAGGCCACCTGTCCAGTGGGACAAGGTAAGGTTTTATCCTAATTTTAACTAATTTTTGCTGTAGATGTATGCTTGGCTTTCTTTTGAATGTGGGGTTATTCCACGCCAAATTGACCAGTGAGTGAGCTGGACCACCTCGGATTTTGACGAAAATTGGCACACATGTAAAGGAATCAATTTGCAGTATAGAAACTAATTTCAACTGATTTTTTAAATCTCTCATACAGATCTCCAGATGCATGCATTTTAATGTGACCTACTTTTCACTCCCAGTGCCCATACAGATTGTAATTGTGAAACTGTTTCTGCAATAACTTCCCCTCTAGTTAAGAATATAATTTCATTCTGGTGTCATTTTAATCATGAGATCTCCATCTTTAAATCGATTCCAGGCACAGTTCTCAGCTGAAACAAGACGTTCCGCTTGATCAAACTGTTTGATCAAGTTCAGTGGCCAATATCGACACTTGCCACCTCACGAATTCATTGTTTCAATATTTCATTTAAAAGGATGCTATTCTGACGATACCAAATTCAAGATTGGCACTCAATGGCTTGATGAGATATGAATATTTTTGTGCACCTGTAATGCCAAAATTCCACTTGTTCGAACACTTTCTTTGACTTCAGTGACTCACTTCTGCACTTTTCACTCTGTGAATTCTGACTTATTATATATCATTAAAAAGGGTCTGCTATGCCTTTTCTAATGATACCAAATTCAAGGTTGGCACTCAATCTGTTCATGAGGTATGACTGTAGCAGTTGTACGCAAAATTCAATTTGATCGAGAAATCAGACCGATTTTGACAACCAACATTTGCATCATGCCTCTATGACTTTAAGTTGGAATATTCCTTGGAAATTGCAGTTAATACTGATTCAAACGTTAAAAATTTAAGATTGCCATTTAATGACTTAATTATCAATAGATTTGACTATTTCTCGTGGCAGTGCCAAGTTTATAATTGATAGAACAGCTTGACCGATTTCATAGACTAAAAGTTGTAGTAGACCCTCAATGAATCCAGAGTTGTAATATTTCCTTTAAAAGTGAACGTTTTGCCCTTTCAAATAACACCAAAGTGAATATTGGCGCTCAAGTGCTTCATGAGATATGACCATTTAACGAGAACAGGAATTCCCAGAGTGCTCCAAAAAGGAATCATTGGAATACCTCATATAGCCTTGTGGTAAGCCGTGAAATTATTACACAGATTATTATTTCATGCACTTTTATCTTGTTTCAATACTGCCCAAATTGCAAAATATTGCAGTGATTATCAATAAAATTCCTTGCCTACCATTATTATTATGTAATTAACTCATTAATTAAAGTTAAGTGAGTTAATTGATTTTTAACTGTTCCAAAATTAATATTTTGTAATTTTTCATGCAAAGGACAGGGTTTAAGTATCCTCTTTCTCCCATTTCCAAGGGTCGAGCATCCATCTATATCCTTCGAACCATGTTCGGAGTGGACTGGCTAGAGCGGATCCGTGTCATCTACGTTGGGGATGATGTCACAGATGAGGATGCAATGCGTACCCTCAAGGG
>CAJPEV010003869.1:0-11196 GCA_905338385.1 Darwinula stevensoni
CTGATGTGGGGTAGGAGGGGAGTTTACCAGGTAATATCAAAGAATTCTGAGAATGAGTAGAGCGGGTGTGAGAGAAAGAGTTCCTTCAACTGCCTTCGGAAGGCTGTATGATTGAAGGATTTCAACGTCCGAATTTCGTTTGGAGTTATGGGAAGGGCAGCGATGCAGGAAAAGATGAAAAACAATAAGTAAAACAATAATGTAAAATAAAAGTAAAATGTGAACAAAATAAAACAAATAGAATGATGCTATCGAATGAAAATAATAAAAATGAAAACAAAATGAATGAATAAATAACGACAAACGCAAAAAAAAGAGAAATAAAACAAAACAAAAACAGAAAAAGTATGAAAATAAAGAAAGGAAGCCGTGGGATTCGAACTCTCGTCTCCTTCGTCACCGAATGGAGCAGATCGATAGGGGCTAGAACGTCAGTCCGGTTGCCATGGAAACGGCATGGAGGAGGGGGGAGGGGGTGGAGGACGAGAGGCGTCATGGCGGCATTGAGTTTCGTCCTCCTTCTGGCTCTGCTCGGGTTCGTCTGCACGGATTCGGTGGACTCGGGGGAAGAGGGCATCCTCGACTACCTCGCTCAGTATCTGCTGCGACAGCGAAACGTGAGAGGAGGCTTTTCGTGGCTTCTCGTCGGTTTCGGGGTCTGCGGGGACGGGCTCGTGCGTCGTGTCGGTCTCGGCGATTCTGGTCTAGAGATAGATTTTCTGTGGATTCGTTCGTGTCGTCGTTGCGGGGGTTTCCGCGTTCGGGGAGGAGTTTCTCCGAGGGGAAAATCCGCCCGGAGCGCGTGCATAACGTCTGGAGCGGTGACGCCCGACCCGTCCGTATGGACGGAAATGTCGGTGATCGAATCCTCCCGCGGGACGGACTCGGGCCTGCGGGACGGATCCGCGGGACGGACTCGGGCCTGCGGGACGGACCCGCGGGACGGACTCGGGCCTGCGGGACGGATCCGCGGGACGGACTCGAGCCCGTGGTGGGATCTAAAGAATTGCAGAGTCGTGCAATCGGAATTCAAATGACGTGGTTGATCTTGTCTTCGATCGGTCGGGAAATATGACGCGATCTTCGCCTTGATAACGAGTTCTCGAGAGCTCATTACGAGTTTCCTCAGGAGAGGATTCATTCGTGCCCAAAAATGTTTGAGCGAAGACCATCGACTCTGGTTGGCACGGCCCACCTCAACCACTGCGAAGTGATCCAAGGCCCACTACAGACTTGAAAGCAATATAGTTTTTGTCGTCTATCTGTTAATCGTTATTTTTAAATTTACGGATACCTATTGCGGCCCACCCGCGACACCTCCACGGCCCATCAGTGGGCCCACCGGTCAACTACCGCCCAAGAGACTCCACGATCGGGAATTCTCGTTTTTGGCTCCTACGAGACGGATATCCAGATGGCTCCTCCTCACGCAAATATCCCAAAAGTCAGCGGACGCGTCGCGAGGCCGAGGAAGCCCCGCAGACGAGAGAGACATCTGGCGGTCGCCGGACGAAAGGACCCTGCCGCTCCGGATCTCTTCGCAGACGTCCAAGACCCATCACAGAATACCTCCTGCCTTTGATGATTTTGATGGCGTCGTTTCGTCGCCGCAGGGATGGGGTAGCCTCGAAGAAGTCCGGCACTGGCCGAGGGTCCCGATCGCGGGGCTGGGAGAGATCTCGGGAGTGGACGTGGACCCGAACGGACACCCGGTCGTCTTCCACCGGGGAGATCGCAAGTGGGACATCGAGTGAGTCCCGACCCCGCCCCTCTCTCGTCCGGATCCGGCTCCGGTTCCGTCCCGGTCTCTCTAATGCGCCATCGATTCCAGTTCCTTCGACGGGAGGCACCGGTACCAGGGAATCCAGAGCGGGCCGATCCCGGTGCCGACGGTGCTGGTGTTGAACCAGGAGACGGGGGAGGTGCTTGGGGAGCACGGGAACGGGACCTTCTATCTCCCGCATGGACTCACGGTGGACGCGAAGGGGAACTTCTGGGTCACCGATGTCGCGAGTCATCAGGTTTTCAAGGTCAGTTTCTGGGGTGGGGGGGATCTTCCAGTTCGACGAGGGATTTTCCCATTTCTGGGGGCTTTACGGTGGAGATGTTTGGTTGGGGGGTGTCGGTTCGCCCCCCCTACCCCCCCTCCCCCCCTCCCCCCCCCTAATCACCCTGGTGAGGGTTTCTTGATCGATACCATCCGCCGCTGAAATTTGCGAAGACGAAGGAGTTGAGCAGGATTCGATGACATTCGGTACGCGAACTCTTGCAAGTGCGTCGTAGGATTCACCCGAGTTTCAAAGGAATAGGATGATTCTCGAAAAGAAAAAGGCTTGCCAAGCGCTGTAATGTCAAGGGGGAATCGGCTCATCTCCCGAGATAAATACCGAGAAGGAGTTCATTAACGAAATATGGAATAGAAACTTCTAATGCTGTCGGGGAGAAAAGGGCCCTGTCTCAAGCTCATAGAGTGAAGCCATAGCAAGAAAACTTGCTCGGCGGAAGTGGAGTGCCTTTTCTATTCAGGCTCCTTTCCTGAAAGGAAATGTGTCTGTGTGTCTGTGTGTCACACACACTGGTTGTTCGACGATAACATCTATAACGACCGGTGGATGTCTGTAGGACCGGATTTTGTCCTGTGAACTCCTCCTAGGTTTCTCAACCGATTTCCACCATCGATACTTCATTCGATTTGTAATTTCCTGCAGATGGTCCGAGTCGCTTTAGATTTTTTTTTTAGAGTTGACCTTTGACCTGACCAAAATGACCTTCGCATTAATTTTGGACGCAATCTAGCCTGACACACCATTCGAAAGCCCTTGAAATCCTTTGTTATGATTTCTTTTCACGTTGTAAAAATGTCGACATTTGATCAATCTGGGACGAAAATGCACTGGCGCCATCTTTGTACGGATTAGGCAACTGCATTGAGGTGCTTGGCCTAGACCTGTTTCAGGGATCCGTTGTAGGCCTGGATGATTTTCCGCCCATCAGACTCTTTAAAATGTTGATATGCCGCTGCGAAAATTGGTGCGCAGGTGGATAAGTGAAAGACTCAAGCAAAGTTCTTTTTTTTTTTTCCTGGACGAATTCCTACAAAAAACGCATTGCAAAATTCGAATTTGAAGTCTGCAGGAAGGCACTTGGAACCGCCAGTCTTCCTGGATCTCGAGGCGCATTCCAACTCGTCGCGAAACCACTGGGTTGAGACTTGAAATGAGCGGTCGTGCATCGCTTCGATCGTGAGACGAACGCCGCGACGGTGTGCTTCATGGAATCGAAGAATCGGAGAATCGAAGCTGGATTTTGGTCCTTCGATGCAGGCCGTCGAGGGGGGGAAAGAGTTTCGATGTTCCGCGATGCCCTGGTGCGAGCATGAGAGTCTCAATTACCTTTTCCACCGAGGGCTTTTTCTAGCCGGTCGATTTCTGCCGCTGAAAGACGGAGAAGAATTTTTCAAAACCGAGACTCCCGAAGGAGATCCAAGAAACCCGATCGCGACGAAGCGCCAAGTCCGCCCTAAACGCACTATAGACCGCATGACCCCCCTGCCTCCTCCTCTCCCTCCCTCAGTTCTCGCCCGACTGGAAGGCAGAGCTGAGCCTCGGCGTGGCGTTCCAACCGGGCAGCGACGAGAAACACTTCTGCAAGCCGACCGACGTGGCCGTGTCCGAGCGGACGGGCTCGTTCTTCGTCGCCGATGGGTACTGCAACAGCCGGATCCTCAAATTTCACGCCAACGGGACCCTCCTCGACCAATGGGGCAAAGGTACTTCTCTCTCTCTAGTACTTTTAGTAGTACTTTTTGGAGATTCGTCGGCCGGAACGAATCGAATCGAAGCGCTTTTTCGCTCGTGGATTTAATCGGCTGCGAAGTGAAGGCGAGGCGGGATTGCTTCCATTTTTAATGTCCCACTCGGCTCGATTAAAGGCATTTAGCGAGTGTGGATCGAGGGGTCGAAGCGAGCTCGGGTGGAATCCCAGCTGGGTGTTCGATGAGTTGAAAATTGGCGTTTTAGTGCGATGAAAAAAGCGGACTCCCGAAGCCTTCTCGTTGGAGGCGGAGGAAGAGTCCTTGTAAGTAATAAAAATATATAATGATAATAAATAAAAGACAGACGAATACGGAACCTATTATTCTTTTCTTTACCAACAAATTCCCTAAGCTTGTAGAAACGTCGTATTCAAAACCACAATCGTTCGTGCAACCATTGAATTTCCAGTCCATTATCCGTTTTGATTCCCCGATGGCTCGCTGCGCTCCTTGACGAGAGATTTCCGTCCGTCCGCCAGGGGAGCTGGCCGTGCCCCATAGTCTGGCGCTGGTGGAAGATCGGGACTTGCTGTGCGTGGCGGACCGGGAGCATTCAAGGATCGTCTGCTATGGGGCGGGGCTGGCGAGGCCAGAGGAGGCGGGGAGGGTCGTGCTCGACGTTCCCACGAGGCGGGCGGGGCCCATCTACGCCATCGCGAGCAGAGGTGGGCGGTTGCGATTGGGTGTCGCTGGATCTCAACATTTTTTAAAATTAAATTTTGCAATTTAATTCAGGCTTTTAGGGAAGCCTTTTCTCCGGGCGAGCAATCCTTACATTTTTTTTTTTTAGATTGACTCTGTTGGAAGATGGATCGTTCGAGTTTCTGGCGTAATTTTGCTCGGGAGAGGCGGTTCGTTCAGGGAAAATATGTATCATGTGGGAGAATTTTTTTTTAAAGAGCTTTTATTCTGTGCGCCATTCGAGTTCATATTCATGAAATCACCCCCTCCAAAAAAAAAAAAAACTTTAGGCTATTTATGTCACTTCAATGCCTCATTGGCACTACGCCTGTCCACAACATTTGCGATGCGTTTTGCAAAAATTTAAACCAAAGTTGCTGGTCTTACCAGAATCCTAGTTTTTCCAGCGATTCAAATCGCTGCTTTGATGAAAACAAGATTTTCGGTTCGTCGGAAACGTTTTGAGCGTTGCGAAAAGGATGCAGAACGTTGAAAGAGAAGGATCCTCAAAGTCTTGACCTTTCCCCCACCGTCCTCCTTAAAGGTCGCTATCTGTACGGGGTGACCGGCTACTCCGCCGGCCTCCTCGAAAGGACTCCAACCGGCCTGGTGTTCGACCTCGAGGACGGGAAACTCCTCCACTCCTTCGCTCCCACCCAGGTGCTCCACCTCCTCCACCACCTCCTCCTCCACCTCCACCTCCTCCAATCGAAAAATGGATGCGAATGACCTTTATTTTTTTTTAGGGTTTCGAGAGTCCGCACGACGTCGGGATTTCCAAGGACGGCTCCGCTCTCTATGTTGCCCAGCTCGAACCCTCCAAGCTCTTCAAATTTCATCTCTGAATTCCGTTTCGTTTTCGAATTCCGTTTCTTCTTCGAATTTTCTCCATTTATTCCATTTCTGTTTCCTTCGATGGCGATTTGTTCTGAAAAATTTTCGATCTCGATTCGTTCATCTCGGAAATAAATGTCTGGTCTCTCTCGGTTCTCATCTCCTCCGAGGTTTTTTTTTTCTTCATAATTAGAGGTGATCAGACGAATAATGAGGAGCAGGTGATCGGAAGGGATCATTGGCACCGCGGACAGGTGCTTTCAAAGACGGAATCGATCCGGAGGAAACGTTATAGGATCCCGCATCGCTATAAAAGGGGATGGGGTTCAACGCGTCGAACCAGTTTTTATCGCATTCGAGATGTGGATTTCCGCGTTCATCTTGGGCTTCGTCGCCGTTCAGGTGAGAGTCGCCGATTTTTGTAAGCCAAAGTGCGACGACTTCGAGGCAACAACTCATTCCGCACGGAGATGGAAGTCGGGAATTTCATCTGTGAGAACAAAGGCGCCAAATCGCTCGCGAAGTCGCTGGATCTAACGAGGATCTAATGATGATTTTATGAGGATTTCATGAGGATTTCATAAGAGTCGGCTCCAACTCGCTCTCGGCAGGGCAGCGTAAGGCCGAAGCCGTACCTGAAGCTGGACAAGACCCTGACGATGGGGATCGCGACGGGGGAGAATCCCTGGGACGAGGCCCGGCTCGACTGCGTCGGCTGGGGCGGGTTCCTCGCCGAGATCCCCATGGCCGACGACGCCAGGTGGAAGGGGTACTATGGCAGCATGCTGCAGAACGCGGGTGAGGCGGTTTTTTTTTCCGAGTTTCGGAAAGTTCCAAACAGGCGATCCCGTGTCGGGAATTTACTCGATCATGTGTGAAAAGATGCAATGAAAATTTTTCTCGGTTAAAATTTTCACAAACGATCACGAACGCTTTTGAAAATCTCATTCCGCCGAGTGCCTCGGTCTTCTCACGGTGGAAATTGTAAAAAAAGAGGCCGATATTCTAGGTTTCCAGATCCCAACTGGATCCTTCCTGGTTCACATTTCTTTCCTTCTCGTGTTGAATTAAAAAAAATAATAAAAGCGTTTAAGGGATTCTCTGACATTTCCACAATTTCCTGAAGAGTATTTTTGGATTCGTTCGGCTTAAGCATTCACTTCCTCTGTTTAAATGAGTGCATTTCGGTCACTATGGTAAAGCAACCAAAAAGATATCGAGATTGCTTTTAATTTTTTTTTTCCACCAGCATCTCAGTTTCCATTCCAAGAGGCATCAGTACCTCAAGGAGTACCTCTAGGGGTATCTTCAGTATTTCTTCAGTTTTCGGGCTTCGGTTTTGCCCTTCAAACATTTCGCACCCACTGACGCTGAAACCTTTCGTTTGGCAATTGCAGAGTGCGAATATTTAGCGTCGAAATTTGCGTTACGAAAGTCACCGAGGTTCCCCTTTTGGACTCGAAACACGAGATGCCGTAAACCATGTTGCAAACCGTGTTGCAAACCGTGTTGCAAACCTCGCCGACGCCATTTCGACTCCCGCGATCCACTAGGCTCATCCTCGAGACGGTTCTCACGGCGATAAATATATCGAGATTAACGAGATTTGGAAAGCCGGAAAATATGTTTACGTTTCAATATTTCAATATTGTTATTATGCAATGCTGGAAGAAACGTGATTTTTCTAGCCGTGAGGTGTACTCAAGATCCACAAACATTTCCTTCGAAAATCCCAATTTAAATACGGTGGAATTATTTTCCGTCCCGATTTCCATTCGCTTCTGCTTCATTTATTTTTAATTAATTAATATTATTATTTTTTTTTACGAACGAGAGAATTTCGCTCGGATGAAAAGAAAAGCTGGTTCTCTTAGGAGTGACGAAGGCGTGGATCGGACTGAGCGACAGGGCGCAAGAGGGCGTCTTCGCGTGGGTCAACCCGACCGGCTACAACTCCCTGGCGAACACGAAGGTCCTACGTCGCTCGGCGAGCCCGGAGCAGCACGACTGCGTTTACATGGACGCGGGGGGATGGCAGGAGGAGGACTGTGGAGTCCGGCTTCCCTCCGTCTGCGAGTTTCTCGGCACGTGTTCGGGGGTTCTTGGGGGCGGGGCGGGGCGGGGCGGGGCGGGGCGGGGGGTGATGACGAGCGGAAATGGACGAGTGGATGCGTTAAATGAAGAGGAATGGATGTCGATGAGCTGGTAATTCGTGAGGAAATGAGAGCGTAGGATGTATAAAGGTGAATGCACGAATGTGAACGAATTTTTTTTTAAACATCGCATAACATGAATAAAATTAAAACGTACGAGTCATGAAAGAAAGAGGAATAAAAAAAGAATGAAAATGGACTTGCAGTGAACGTACCGGAAGTGGAGATTTTGAACACGACGACCTCCCCAACGACGACCCGCCGCCCGGAGACGTGGGCTGTGCGAGCCAAGGACACCGAGGGCCAGTGCGACAAGTACAAGGGCCTGGTGGGAAAAGGCGAGACGCACTCCGTGTGCCGGCCGCCCGACGACTGCAAGGTCGTCAGGGACGGCGTGACCGTGGAGGAGCGGGATGCCATCCTCGCGGAGCATAACAACGTGAGGCGGAGGGTGGCGGTGGGGCAGGAGCCTCGGGGCAGCGCGGGGGCGCAGCCGTCTGCTGCCAACATGTGCGAGATGGTATGGCTTTCTGACGGGAGGGGAGGGGATTCCGATCGAATTCAATTTTTTTCGGGGGTTTCTTTTTCGCTCGAACACTTTATTTCACCGACGAGGCCGAAGAGAGACGAGGCTATCTTACTGAAAGGTCGTGCGGCGAACGGTTTCGTCGATCGTGAGACCCAATGAAATGAGAATTAAAATAAAAACCAACAGTCAAAATGAAGGGAAGACGATGAAATGGAAAAAAAAAAACTAGAAAAACCGTATCATAGCGAGCGAACGAAACGAGAGAACTTTGGACGGAAAAGAGCCCTATTTCTTAGACGTGGAACCCAGAGCTGGCGATGGTGGCCCAGGCGAACGCGAATCAATGCAACTCCCCCATGCACGACTGCTACAACTGCCGGAAGATCCTGTCCAGTGAGTCCAACAGTCTTTCCTTCCTGGTGGGTGCTCCAAGGGTGCTCCAAGGGTGCTCCTAGGGTCCTCCTAGGGTGTTCCTGGGGTGTTCTTGGGGTGCTCTTAGGGTGATCCCAGGAGACGGAGCGTCCTATGGTTAGCGGAAATTTCTCGATTATAGTCGCGCGGAAGGGATACACTGCAAAACCGCTCGCACGTCCGCATTTTTACTCCTGCCATCTATTGAGTAGCTCCGAAATGAAACAGGGAAGGCAAAAGCGAAATGCGTGAATGTCGACAGGCGATCAGGTGGTGGGACAGAACGCGGGGTTGGTGAACGAGAGCATCACCAGTCCTCCCCAGGGGAATCAATGGAGCAATATCATCCAGGCTTGGTACAAGGAGGTTGAGAACTTCAACAATACCCTCGTCGGCAAATTCGAGTAGGTTCCTTTTTTTTTTTGCTTCCCGAGGGCGATTCCAGGACTTCGCCTATCCGTTCCGATCCTTTCAGATTCAACGCAGCGGTGGGCCACTACACGCAGCTCGTTTGGGCGACGTCCTGTCAAGTGAGTTCGAAGACGCCCGAAAGCGAGCTTCGAATATTCGCGATTCACGTTTTTTTTTCTTCCCCGAAAGGTC
This sequence comes from Darwinula stevensoni, assembly GCA_905338385.1. Classification (NCBI taxonomy): domain Eukaryota; kingdom Metazoa; phylum Arthropoda; class Ostracoda; order Podocopida; family Darwinulidae; genus Darwinula; species Darwinula stevensoni. The sequence continues at coordinate 9,026 of CAJPEV010003869.1, forward strand.
GGTTGTGGCGCCATCGAATACGTGACGCAGTCCAGGCGGCTCATTCGATACGTCTGCAACTACTTACCAGCGTGAGTTACCCTTTCGAACTTTCGAAATCTCACAAGATGACACAGCATCACCACACGGCTTCCCGGAATTTCCTGTTTCAGTGGAAACTGGAAGGACATGGCGGTGTATAAAGTAGGACCTCCAGGGTCTGATTGCTCCAAGAAATCCTCCACCTACCCTGGTCTTTGCGGGTGAAACTTTTATCGAATCGATTGCTCTGTCAAAGAAGTGGTGTTGGGTATCCAAATATAAATCGCTCTTTTCTGAGGGGAAGGATGGGATGCGAGAAGTTTTATTTCTCGATGCAAAACTCGAGCAGACGACGCGACGTTCAAATAACAGACGATTCCAATGACGTCACACGCCTGGACCCCTTTGCGCACGCGCAGTTGTGGCGGGACGGACATGGACCAGTTCGTCGTCCGATGTCCGTGTCCCCGCCTCCTTTTGCATGTTCTCGAGGAAATTCTTCTCGCTTTATGAGCAAATTCCTTGATCCTGGAATTTTCAGTTTAATAATTGATGTGCTTTGAAAGCGACGTTGAGACTGACTCGCGACACGGACCGATGCAGCAAGTCTCCGAGAAGGTGAGACTCTAGGCCTAGGTCATCTTCCCATCGCCGTAAGAACCTCAAGTTCCTCGAGTCTCTGTGCTTAATCGCCTCTGAATTTCTCCATGGCATTATGAGACGTCTCAGAAGGTTGAATGGAGACAGAAATGAATCGTTTTGAAGAAATCTTCTGCAATGAACCAACTCCATCGTGCAACGACGTATTAACCTATTCGTATATTACTAACGCAGGGGCCTCGAGCGGCAACCTTGGCCTTCGGGAACTCCCCAGGACCTGTGTTTGGGGGAGGGCGAATACGGGACCGTCATAATTAAGGCACCAAACACCGAAATTCTCGAGGCCCCCTCGGTCTTCAGTATGGCAAGTGGGGTGAAATTGCTCCCACATCCTCCTTATTCACCGGACTTCACGATTTGTGACTTCGAGCTGTTTCCCAGATGAAATTCCATCTGTAAGGCCGCAGCTTCGTGTATTTATGATTATCACACAGGATACAATGACAAAAAAATGCACGTTGACCGAAAACGCAACTTTATTCCATTACCACAGGGGTCACGAACACATGACTCATGAGCCAAATTTGGCTCACGAGCTAAAAAGTTTGGCTCATTGAGCCATGGCTGAAAGTCATGGTTGTTTCTCATTTTTCTAATGTTTCAAAAGGATGCACATGTCTGTTGCTAACTTCAGGACTTACCTCAATCTTAATATGGCTCATATGATCAAAGAGGTTCCCGACCCCTGCATTACCACTTCGATGATAAACATGATACACTCCTTTCTCAGGAGAGTCAGGAGAGAGTTAGTGATATCAAGAGGCGATTTCGCCCATTTCGATATCACGTGTCGAGGTAGAGCGTTCCTTAATTTTAGGGTAGGCCTAACCCTCTTAAAGCTATATATTTTTGTATTTTTGTATTTTTTTTGTTTTGTTTTTTGACTATCCTAGTTGCTTACTGTCTAGTACCTACGGTCAATATTGCCCTCCACCTTTTTGCCTGTCCATGAAAGCATCTAGTTTCTTCTTAAAGATAGTCACAGAAGGGGCAGCCACTACTTCATCATCTAACGCATTCCACACGTTCACCACTCTGCAAGTAAAGAATTCCTGTCTCGACCTGAGCCGCACCTGCGGTTCAAGCAACTTAAATCGGTTACCTCTCGTTCTCTTGCTGTCATAAAACTGGAAAAACCTACCACATTCGACATCATCTATTCCTTTAATTATCTCGAAAGCCTGGATGAGATTGCCCCTCCTTAACCTTCGTTCGAGCGAGTACAGTCTCAACACTTCTAAACGCTTCTCGTATGATAGTCCCCTAACCTCCTTAATCATTCTTGTTGCCCTCCTCTGTACTCCCTCGAGCGCCAACAGATCGCCCTTATTTGTAGGCCTCCAAAACTGGATGCAATATTCCAGCTGGGGTCTTATCAGCGCCGCATACAACGGAAGAATAACGCGAGATGTCCGACTTGCAACCGACCGACGAATGTAACCTAGAATCCTATTGCATTTGGCCACCGTCGCTTGCGCGTGCGAGGAAAA
>CAJPEV010003869.1:12043-26951 GCA_905338385.1 Darwinula stevensoni
GGAGCGCCCTTGGAGCACCCACCAGGAAGGAAAGACTGTTGGACTCACTGGACAGGATCTTCCGGCAGTTGTAGCAGTCGTGCATGGGGGAGTTGCATTGATTCGCGTTCGCCTGGGCCACCATCGCCAGCTCTGGGTTCCACGTCTAAGAAATAGGGCTCTTTTCCGTCCAAAGTTCTCTCGTTTCGTTCGCTCGCTATGATACGGTTTTTCTAGTTTTTTTTTTCCATTTCATCGTCTTCCCTTCATTTTGACTGTTGGTTTTTATTTTAATTCTCATTTCATTGGGTCTCACGATCGACGAAACCGTTCGCCGCACGACCTTTCAGTAAGATAGCCTCGTCTCTCTTCGGCCTCGTCGGTGAAATAAAGTGTTCGAGCGAAAAAGAAACCCCCGAAAAAAATTGAATTCGATCGGAATCCCCTCCCCTCCCGTCAGAAAGCCATACCATCTCGCACATGTTGGCAGCAGACGGCTGCGCCCCCGCGCTGCCCCGAGGCTCCTGCCCCACCGCCACCCTCCGCCTCACGTTGTTATGCTCCGCGAGGATGGCATCCCGCTCCTCCACGGTCACGCCGTCCCTGACGACCTTGCAGTCGTCGGGCGGCCGGCACACGGAGTGCGTCTCGCCTTTTCCCACCAGGCCCTTGTACTTGTCGCACTGGCCCTCGGTGTCCTTGGCTCGCACAGCCCACGTCTCCGGGCGGCGGGTCGTCGTTGGGGAGGTCGTCGTGTTCAAAATCTCCACTTCCGGTACGTTCACTGCAAGTCCATTTTCATTCTTTTTTTATTCCTCTTTCTTTCATGACTCGTACGTTTTAATTTTATTCATGTTATGCGATGTTTAAAAAAAAATTCGTTCACATTCGTGCATTCACCTTTATACATCCTACGCTCTCATTTCCTCACGAATTACCAGCTCATCGACATACTGTGAACAGATCTTCTCAGTCATGAAGTTGAATCATGTCCCGTTGAAAAACATAATGACTGATGCGATCTAAGTGCAAGCTTCGCGTTTCTCATATATATTGCATCTAATAAATAAGACCTGGAGAGATAATTTCGCCTGTTGCCTCTGTCTTCATAATCCATACGTGAAGGTTCATATTAGAGTGGCCCCTAAGAAGAAAATCATTGTTCGTGTGGCCCGCAAGCTCAGAAAGTTTGGGCCCTCCAGATCAAAAATTCAATCAGAATCAGACAAAATCAGAAAATCGAGACAAGTTTATCTTGACTTCTTCAGAGAAGACAGATTCTACTGGGTTAAGAGGAAAATTGATACGCTCATAAAGGTGCTCACAATATTCGTCACTCATAAGCAAATATCGGGATATGTCCATGATGAATAAGACCTCAATCACATCTCGGACAAGAAGGGATTCAACTATCTCGGAGGTAGGGACCCAAACCCAAGCTCCAAGCACGAAACATCAGACTATCGCAGTAAGCAAAAAAAAGGCAAAGAAAAAAGTAAGGAAGCAAAAAAGGAAAAAGCAAGAGGGAAGTCAACTCATTATTGGCTTAGCCTTTGTGCTTCCTCCACCGCGTTCACTTCTCGTATTAGTTCCGATCTCATCTTTTATTTTTTATTTTTTAAAATTATTGTTGAATCCATTTTCATCGATACATGTGTATTGTTTAATAAGTGATTCCAACAAACCATATGTGAAGTGCATTATGTGGGATGTGATACATAATGAAGAACCCTTAAATCCATTTTGAAATCTCAAAACACTTGTATGAGATCTTCATTTTGTCTTCTTTAACAGTTCTTCCTCGTTCTCGTCCTTGTTCTCATCCTTGTGCTCGCCATTTTTCTTGTCCAAGGGCAATTCCACGCTACAGTCAACCTTGAAGCCAAAATAAAAACGCGTAAATATAGTATACTATGAGCATAAACTGAAATATAGGCATAAACGGCATGTGATTGTACAACTATAGTGCTAAAATAGTCATTCAGACAGAAAATGTGGATTATCTAAAGTGTCACTCCTAGGATCTGCTCATTTTATTCAAAATTGCTTTTACAATGCAACTTTTTGCGGATTACAACCGAACTACCAGTAATAAATCGATAATAAAAAAGGTCTCGATCTATGAGGTACACAATGATCGGATATGATTTAGCACAGTCACATGCATCTTTCTCTCATGCATTTGAATAGCCAGGCTTAAGGTAGAATACTGGGAAGATGTTATGTTAGTCACACAAAATGAATAACTTTCCATCTATGCCATCACTGAGGGGCAGATATTCATGTAAGTTACATTTTCTCAGACCCCAGGTCCTACTCCTGGATAATTCGCCTTCTTGATGGGATGCTGTCTAGGTTTGTGAAAGGTGACTAACATAAGATTCTGCTTCATGACTAACGTAACATGATAGTGTAACTAACATTATCAATCAATAAACCTCTTTAGTCCTATGCATCATCAGGTAAAGGGTTTTTGCGAATGTACCTCAAATCTATCCAGGTATTATTTAAAGCAATGTAACTTATGGCGAAGAGAGCAGCTGAAAGGAATAGTGAAAGTAGAGCATGGAGTAGCCAAGAAAAGTGGAATCCACTACCGAAATTAACGTTACAAGGCAATGTAGGCCTCGCCGGCATATTAAGAGTTGTGATGGCATTATTGTTGATGGCCAAGTCAGAAATATGCCTATACTAGCTAGTTTGTTTGCCTTCGGCCAATTATGGTTGGTTTGGTCGCGCATTTGGCGCTCTATTATCTAGGATACTGATTAATTCATTTGAAGTATCCGTTTTGATCAATCTGATAAAACTCTTGAGGTAATAGGCATATTTATTGTTTTTTCAAGTTTCTTCCCGTTATGTGACGTTCATTGAAGATTAAAAAACGGAGATCTTTAGCTTCCTAAAATAGTATTACTGATAGGTACGTCTATACGGTATTTTAGCTATCTATACCTGCTCTAATGAAAATATAAATGTGCTGCATGAAAATATTTATACAGCGTGGAAATGGAGCTAAAAAACCAGGAATTTCCTTGGAATAATCTTTCAAATATTATTCCATTCAAATTCAAAATAATCTTAACGAAATTCCAGTTTTCTGTATCTGCCTCACTACTGGAATACAACTTTTCATGGAAAATGTCTCCCCAAAAAATATTCCCCGATAGGAAACATCTTGAGAGGTCCTCTTTAAATATGCATCTGGACAAGTAACTTTGTGCCTGAGTTTCACTTTCTGCCTCTCCGTTTCGTGGGAGCGAAAATGATCGGGAATACCTATGTTAAAAAGAAATAACGTTCCTGTGGGTATGTACCTGAAATATTGAAATTTTCTTAATATAAGAGCCCCAAGAACTGCAAGATTACCAAATATCAGCTATTTTTCCACTTTGAAGCCTCTTGCTGAGAAAATGTCTTTGGTAGAAAATTCTCTTGAAAAAAAGTCATTCGGGATAACCCTTACAATTAATGACGTTATTATTGGTATCGAAAGAAACACTTGTGTCCCAAATTTCAGCTTTCAATAAATACGGTTTTTGAAATGGCAAAAACTAATTAAAGTACGTCCCCGTCGAAATATGTGCCAAGAGGAGACGTAACGTAGATTTTTATTGAAATCATTAATCCGATGATTTCTTGTGTCCTTAACTTCAAATCTCTTCTTATGCCCCCATTTGTCAGAGCGAAAAATAAATCTTGAAATGCTTCACTCCAGTAATCCTCTCTGATGGGACATGTGTCAAAAGTAGGACTTTTTCTGTATTTAGCAATCTAACATCATCATGTCTTCAAAATCGACTGCATACAATCAGATTGACAACTCACCAAAAATGATAGCTTTGTTTTATTTGGCCCGCCCTATGTATTGCCTGGATAAATTGAAAAGTGGTCACTTTGTTAGTTTTGTTTTAAATGGTCTATTAAATGTATGTTTGTGCTTTGTTTAACCGAATTTTGTGTGTTCTTTGCAGGTTTAAGAGCATAGATTTTAAAAACTTCAGGATAGAGACAGCAGTTAAAATAAATATGGCTTTCCATGTAGCAATTCCGTCCGACGAAGTTATGAAACGAGTGATTCAATTCCTCCCACTCCAGCTTGTGCAATCCATTTTCGAATATTTGGAATTTATGGGGTCGAATGTTTCTGAAAGAAGTGCAACAATCAAATAGTGTAAGAGGTTTCGTTCTGATGTGCAAAAGTGCTTTTGACCTCATTATTTGATAGGCAGGGGCCGCTGCCAGTTCTGTGAACCAGGAGAGATTGTCAATGCTGATTATTATTCCTCATTGCTGAAAACTGACCTGAGGCAAGCATTGAGACATGAGCCTTCAGAAAATCTGACAAAATGGCGTTGTTCTGCACAACAATGCAAAACAACTTTTTGCTAGTGTGAATGGTAAGAACACCGCAGATATAGGTTGAGAGGTGTTGAACCACCTACCTTGAAGCCCGGATCTGTCACCGCGCGATTTCAGCATTTTTTGTCCCCTGAAATCTTTCAAGATTGCCATTTTCGAACGGACGCCAAAATGATGAAAACTGTTCAGGAATGACCACTAAATCGGCCCAAAAGAATTTTACAATTGGGCTTTTACTGATCTTGTGAAACGATGGGACAAGTGCCTTGTAAATCACGGAAGCTACTTTGAATAAAAGTTTGTTCTGCTAAATTTATCAGGAATTACCACTTTTCATTTGATCCACCCTAGTAGATAGGATTTCTCCATGCCATACGTCATGTTAAATATACAAGGTATATCGTCTCCGAAACAATTGAGATATATGTCAAGGCTAATGGCAGCAACAAAGGGACCTAGTAATTAAAATGCTCCAAGAGGGTGTAACGCAACGGGGATTCGCGCGTGATTCGGATGTGCACCTGTGGCCTATACCAGGTTTGATGCCAAAAATAAAATGAAAATGCCAAATTTAGTGCAAATTCGCCAAAAAACTAAGTCAGCTTGTAGTTAGTCTATGTATACCTGCTTCCCCGCCATGATCAGGCCAGTATTGTCTTAGTTATCGTCGGGCTATCAGAGTCTGAACACGGATAGACGGGCAGGACGAGATCATAAGTGGTCTCTTTCCTGTCAAGAGAGAAGACCCACGAAAAAAATTGAGCATCCCGACAACAATTAAAATTCTGTTTCATTTCATTATTTCTACTTCTTTCCGAAATAAACACTTAAACAATCCATCCAGACTTTTCTATCCCTTTTGTACGCACGAAAAGGATGAAGAATCGAAAACACAGGGTAAGGTAGGAGGCGAATAATGTGTGGAGATGCCGCGACTGTTACATGAAGTTAGTGAAATGTTATCAATTTCCATAATATTATTCTGCATTGTCCCTCATTAAATAACTTGCGGAAGTAAATGAGTCAAAATGTAGCCAAGACACCCAAACATTCAGGTTGAAGAATGAAACGATTAAAACGATCGCAAAGGAAGGACCGAAAAATGCAGACCTTTATGTCCCTTTCAGCAAAGAGATTTGACACCGCGACCAGGATGCGGTACATCCAGTTGAGTTGGAGTGCGTAGAGGAGGAAAAGCAGGAAGATGCCGACGAGCGCCCCGTTCACCGCCGTCTCCGTCTTCGGTATATAGTCTAAGTACTCCAACACGGCCCTGAGAAACGAAGCACATTTCAGCGTTTTAGAAGAAGTCTCGCTTACTTTAGGAGTAGGTTGTGGAAAAGACTAGAACGGACATGGTGCAGGTCAATTATTAGAATTCGGATGCAAGAACGCTAGAAGGCCCAAGGTTCAATGACATTCAGACTCAAATTTATCAAATATCTAATATATATAGACGATTGTGACTGACTGACTGACAGATGCTAATTCTAACCATGTTCTAGAGAAGTTAGAAACCTGAAACTTGGTACACGTGTACCTTTTGGAATGCAGAGTTCAGAAAAAAAATCAGACTTTGGAGGTACATGCCCTGGGGTTACACATTTTGGTGGGAGAAGTTTTTAAATATATATTGTGACGGATGAGGATGGCATTGATGTCCCGACATCGACAGGATGTCCTTGGTTCGGTGGTGTGGCGGAAGAACACCTGACCTGCAATCAGGAGCCCCGGGTTCAATTCCCGGCCGTTCTTTGGCTTTCTTTCGGCCTCTCATGCCTTCCAAGTCCCGTTACTCATTCCACCTCTGTAACAATTATTTGATTTGAGTAAAACGGAAGGACATGGAAAGCTGAAACTTGGCATGGACGATGAGTTCAGGAAAAATTTTTAACATTTATCCATACCCTGGGGGTATACTTTTTGGGGACGACGTTTTCAAGTAATTTCTTTTGTCCTGGCGTATTGAGGTGGTGTGGAAAGGTGAAACTTGGTACATAACTACCTATTGGGATGCTGCGTGAAGAAAAATTCAGATTTTTGAAGTAAATGCCCCAGGGGCACAAATTTCAAAGGGAAATGTTTTAAAATAATTTTTTTGCCTCAGTTAAACTGTTGAACATGGAAAGCTGAAACTTTGCATGAATGTGACTACTGAGACAAGGAGTTAAAGAAAAATGTTAAGTATCCATACATCACGCTAGGGGAATTTTTTTGAGGAGCGATGTTTCAAAAAAAGTTTTTGCCGCCGCGAAAAATTAGACAGAAATAGAAAGATGAAACGTGGCACACGTATAAGTCACATGATTTTATTGAGTTGAGGGAGTATTCAGCTTTTATGGTGCATCCCCTCCGGGCATAGCTTTTGGGTGGGTCGGCTTTTCCAAACATGTTTTTTCACCAGCGAAAAGTGCAAACGCATAAGGTTGAAACTTTGTGGACATGTAGTTCTCTGAGAATTGATTTCGAAAAAAAATGGTACTTTTCGGTTAAAACAGGTCAGGGCACATATTTTGCAAAAGGCGTATTTTCTCGAATTTTCTGATTCAGCAAAACCGAGGGCGCTAGAAAGTTTAAACTTGGCAAAGAAGAACCTGATGGGTAGCTGAGTAAAGAAAAAAATTTACTTTTATTGTGTATAGACGATCGTGGGACTGCCTGACATAAGTAGCTACTCACATGCTGAGTTCAGGAAAAATTCTACTTTGGTGATACATGCCATAGGGACATACCGTTTCGGAGAACGTATTTTCAAATAGTTCTCTTTGCTTCAATCAAACGAAGGCACATGGAAAGCTGAAACTTGGCAAGAACGTGACTGCTAACGCACTGAGCTCAGGAAAAATGTCAAATTTCCAAAATATTTTGGGGGGGATATTTCTTGGGGACGTTACGTTTTCAAAGAATTTTTCATATCCTAGAGAATCAGGCAGAAATAGAAAAGTAGCAGCTGGCGCACGCATAACGGACGTAATGTTGATTTAAGGAAAAATTCAACTTTTGTTGTGCGTCTCCTCAGAGCACAGCTTTTGGGCGGGTCGCATTTCCAAATAAATTTTTTACCGCCAGGAAAAGGGGAAACGTATGAGGCTGAAACTGTGTGGCATGGAGTTCCCTGAGTCTACACTTCAGAAGAAAAAAGAAATGTTTCATTAAAACCCATCAGGACACTTTTCTTAAAGTCCCATTTTCCTCAATTTTTTTTGATCCAACGAAATAGAGACAGAAAATTTAAAATTCCCTCGGAAGTACCTATTTTATAGCTGAGTACAGGAAAAATCCTACTTTTGAAATATGTCCTCTTAGCGTAGATTATAGGAGGGAAGTATTTCAAAATGTATTCACCACCCTTACAAAAAGGGACATATGAAAAGATTTAAAGTTGGGCACACTAGGAATCATAGAAGGAATGATTTTGACAAAAATCAATACTTTCGTCCCCATATGTCACGTATTTCAATAGGGACATACTTTAAATACGTGTTTCCCATTTCGCAAAGAATACATGAAGTAATCACTATCCAAGGTAATAGAGCGCCGAAGGCGCGACCTAGTACAGTATACTGTATAAACGATCGTGACTAACAGACGCTAATTCTAACCATGTTCTAGTTAGAAGTTAGAAATCTGAAACTTGGTACACAAATAGCTATAGGGATGCAGAATTCAGAAAAAAATCCAACTTCGGAGGTACGTGACCTGGAGACAATTTTCAGGGGGCTGATTTCGCAGGTCTAGGACTAACCCATGGATGCACTCTCTTCCTCAAAGGAAGCGGGATGGAAAACAAACAGCTGTTGGTTCGCATACTACAGATAATAGTTCGACATTGGAGGTACGTGCCCTGAAGGGACTGATTCAGTAGGCCCATATCTAGCCCTTGCCTGGACGCTCAGGCCTACATCGATCTCGACTCATTGGTTTAGAGGACCATTTCGGCCTATTCGAACGTAAAAATCGCTGCCTTAGCATGAGGCGCGAGGTCTTTACCCTAAGCCTTTCTAGGTTTTAGGCTAGGTAGAAGGACTTGGGTTGATGCGTACCGGTATGCTTGTGGATGCGAATTGGTTTCATATATTTTTGTAGCAGAGAAACGGGAAGCAAGATTTTACCTCGACTTTCCGATTTAGAGTGGTTATGTCCAATGCAGGACGCTTAGACTAAGCAGGAACGTAAATAGCCATAAACCGCCTTCATGTATGACGTGTTTTCTCTTGGACAGCTCTATATAGCATTAGTTAGAGTTAGAAAAAGGGATTCCATAAATGTAATTGTGCCTAAATATGGATATGAAGATAATGAAAGAACTCCCCATACAGTGAACGTAGTCTATGAAGAGTTATTGAGTGAAAACTCGATTGGCATCCGTGGCTTGGAACATGGCGGGCTCCTTGTTCTTCCGCTCCTCATTAAAAAAGTTTATTTCTTCTGTCTTCAACATCTTTACTTGAGTGAACCATCGAGGAGTGTTGTACTAGGACAATAGGCATATCCTTGATCCAGTGGAGAGTTGTCATAGGCCAGTTTCAGCACAGACCGACAAGATCTCGTGGGATCGGGACAGATAGGCCTAGGCCTGGACCTAAAGACTATTGTATCACTTCAGCAATCAAGAAAGGACATCCCAAATAACGACGTACTTCAGGCGAGCAGACCATAGTCCTGGAAGAACACGGGCTGCTAACACCGGTATGGCTCTCAATCATTGTATGGGGCCTAATTGCCTCTCTTCTCTCTGTGTGCACGACTTCGTTCCCAAGAGGGAGGTCCCTCGGTGAGGAAGAATGGGAACCAAGGCACTTCAAGCTCTGCACACCAAGCTTGAACTACATTGAGATACCTAGTGACCTGGCTCTGGAGGATCTTCTGTGGATAACTCTGTAATCTCTCATGCAGTCAGGGGACATTGAACCCAACCCAGGACCAAATGTCCCTCAACAGCGGTTAGATGATATTGCTAAACAGCTGAAAGAACTTGGTATGTTGCAGACCATTGAAGAGACTGTATGTGATATCAAAAGTGTGATTTCAGCTCTACAGGAAAGAGTTGAGATATTAGAAGAAGAAGTCAAGAAGCTCGAGGGAGAAGCCTCACAAGAGCGCTCACTGGAGAGAAGACTGCTACTGGTTCAGGAAAGAGAACGAACCAAGAATCTAATCATTCGAGGTCTATGGAAGACAACAGGAGAGACACGTGATCAGCTACAGCAGGAGGTGGCTTCCCTGGCATCACTAAAAGAAGGGGGAGCCACTGGGAACCCATCCGTGTGGGAAAAGAGGAGAGATGGTTTGGCCTTCTAGATCTAGGGGTGACAGCAGTTCAAAGATTACGAACTGCTACCTCCCCGCCTCTAGTGATGATCTCCTTTGCATCCACACAATTGAAACTAGACTTTATACAAGCAATGAAGCCCCATCTCCCCAAGGGTACCCGCCTGTCACCAGACTTACTACCCGGATATTTGACGGGCAAGGCGACTCTTGTCGCCCTTTTTTAAGCAAGCGAAAGATTCGGGGAAGACAGTGTCCATGCATCGAGACCTTCTGATGGTAGAATCAACCAAGTATAAATGGGACGAAGAAGCGCAGCGACCTATCACGGTAGATGGTGGGCACCCCTGGGACATTGGAGAACAATCGGGTAAAGCTTGGCAAAGCCTGGAGAATGGGGAAGAGAAGGAAATCGTTGAGGAGACTCTAGACCTAGAGTCCCTAGAGAGAGAGCCTGGCCAACTCCCGCACTGGGCGCCATTTTGATTCCTCGGCATTCAGTCTCCCAGTTCTTTCTCGCATAAATCCTTTCAATTCCCTGAAAACAGGCCCAGATCTGAATGCGCATATGCGTTACCAAATGATCAGATACACTCCCAAACATCACCGATCATAATCCATTGCTCTCAAATGCCTTTTTTGCACCTCGGCTGACATTTGAGGCATTCCTAATATACAAAAACTCCCAACATACTAGCGGATGACCAAAGCTAATCCCAGTATACATTCTGCTCAGCCAGTTGATCTCCATATATGCCATTCATCCACGGGGGAAGAGAAATAGAAGGGAAGTCGATGATAGCAAGTTAGTCGTTAGAAAATAAGCGCCAAAATGTTGATTGTAGGCCTACCAGTAATGCATCCAAACCCAAGCAGCATGTTTACGTAAACATGATATCAATTTTTTGCCAACAATGTAAATTTCTTGCGATTGTCATGAAAATGACATCACGTTTATGTAAAATTTACGTTCCTATATTTACGTCACCAAGTGTCCATGTATTTTACGTAAACTAGACGTCACTCCATCTGGCGTGAAGTACATAATATCAAGTTTTTGCAAAGTTAACATCACACTTTCCATATGAAACTTTAGCTGACCATCCCACAGTTGCAATACCAAGATTCCTCACTAGATGGAACCCTTGTTCCCTGCACCCTACAAATGCTATTAAGTACTGGGTTTTCCGATATAGTATCAGGTTTTCTTAACATCCTTTCACTTTTTATTATGCAATGCATGAATATATATATGGAAAGCAGGAAATTANTCACTAGATGGAACCCTTGTTCCCTGCACCCTACAAATGCTATTAAGTACTGGCTTTCCCGATATAGTGTCAGGTTTTCTTACCATCCTTTCACTTTTTATTATGCAATCCATGAATATATATATTGAAAGCAGGAAATTATTATATGTTTTTAATAATATATGACTCAGGGAATCATTAAATGCTGAAGCTAAGCTTGTTATTACAGCAGTGCACGGGATTAGGAAGAGTAGAATCCCAGCTCCACAAGTACTATACCTTCTCTATCCATCATGGTAAGAAAACTCCTCTAATCATTTACTTCTCCTCCCGAGGTTCTGGTACGGGAGGAGGAACTAGTGAGTCATCTTGGTACTCTTGAGTGTGGGTGAGGATGAGTATCTGTGTACTCGTCGATGTAACCTTGAGATCCAAAGTATGGAAAGGAGCGGGAGAAATACAGTGTATCAATTCTCTTCAAAAGTACGAATTAGCTCGTTAAATACGCATGAATGTTAGGGGGAATTTTACATCAATTTTACGTAAAATGAATGTAAACATGCTGTTGGGGATGTAAACGGGAATGTCAACTTTGCGTAAAATTTACGTAAATTTTATATCACCGTTTACGTATTCCAGAGGTGACATTTCTGCAAACATGTTGACATTATCTTGATGGTTTGCATAAAATGGATAAAAAGTTTACATTCAGTTTACGTAAAATTAACATAAATATGCTGCTTGGGTGCTTTCCTCCATCGTGTCGTTTTCTTTGTAATGGGGGAGAAAAAGGTTTTTAGCGCCCAGTGCAGGTGAAACTAGCTATCAGAACTTTCGACAGAACCCTTCAGAACCTTTTTCACTGTCGCTATCATCTGTAGCAATCGCTCGTCTTCCCTCTCGTCACTATCAAAACCATCAGCTTCTGATCTGTCGAGAAAATAAGCTACATCTGAATCTTTCAGGCCCGACAGTCCAAGTCTGGGCTTCCCAACCCAGGGGTCGCCAAGATCTTATTTATGGTCGCAAATCGGTAACTAAATGTCATGTAATGTTTTTTCTTTGCGATTTTGGCGCATAGGTGGGGGAGCCTGTCGAACTTCGGCCAATGCTTGGAGTCCCGAATGGTATGGTCGTGATTTTTGGCGTCGCCCGTGAAGAAGGTTGGGAAGCCCTGGTCAAAGTATTTTACTTGTATAGGCTATGCTTCGCAGACTGGAGAACTGGCGTTAAAACAGGCCCTGTTTTGGAACTATCGAAGTACTACCGAGCAGATTTCCCCGCCATACGTGAGATCCCAACCCGATCCCTATACGTGAGATAGCTGTCCGAACGACTATGGCGATTTACCCAGGGAAAACGAGCGACTGAAATGCCATGACAAGTACATTCATGTGCACCTAGAAAAAGTCATGCCATAAGAAGTATACCCAGTTAAGTGATTAATGACGCAAGGTTACGAAAATGATTCCGTTTAACGAAGGAAAGCGTTTTGTTCATCGATCCGACCTGACATTGGGAAATGACAACGCTACTGGAGTGCTTCTTCTTTTAAAAGTGCTCGTTGCTCTTCGCTTTTACGCGACGAACTCTTGTTATTCTTCTGCTGAAGAATAGTATCTACTATTTTCTGTCTGACCGTCAGCAACGGTTTACCTGCCTTACAAGCCGTGTTGACTAGATTGGTGATGGAGCGTGATTGGAATTCTGGCCTCGTTTCTTTCTCCCGCACCAACGAGTTTTATATAATTCAAGTGACTTACCTACGTCGGACACATAAGGTAGGAGCAGGAGTAGCCATTCCAGGAGTTGAACCATTCTTGCCTCTTTCCTATAAATAAATAAATAAAATTCAAAATAACGTACGGATCATTCACTAACTGCATAACTAAAGTCTATCTTAAACCCATGAGCTTGGTTTTCATTTGAATGACTTCCCGGCAGCAGCTCTAGAGGAGAGAATGGAATTCATTTACTTCCTTTAGCCCGAGAGAGGGGGGGTGCGACATCATAACGACTCTGCATTTGTCAACGATGAGTAAAAGGCTTTCCCTGCAATTGGGGCTGCAATGAGGATTAGCCACAACCTTGGAACGGATTCGTCTACCTCATTTCGCCATGAGAAGGGCATGTCATTTTGCAGTTGCGCAGAAGCAAGCTAACTGGGATTCCACATATATTCTCACCGTACCTACGACCTCTCTCACCTTTCTTGCAGGAAATTTCCAGTAAAACGTTCAACGTGTAACTATGTGACCAGGAGCCAGTTAAAATTGTAATTATTCTTATTGAATTGCTGCATGAGGTGAGGTAAGGTGGCTTCCCCGAGAAGCGCCCGGAGTACGTAAGGAAACCGTACCTTGCCTTCAGTGGCGACTCGTGAACGAAAAATCTGGGGAGGCAAGGGCGTGATCTTTATAATGAACAAGAATTCATTGTTTTATTAATGGGTGCATGAAGCCCGAAAGGTGTGCTTAGGTCAGTCGCTGAGCGAGGGACCGTTTCATGTTTGCAGTTTATATCGTATCGCAATCACGCAAAAGCAGAGTGGAAATTGAAACCTTCGATTGAATACTTGAGTGAGAGAAGAGGCGCATCGGGCCCGAGGAGAAAAGTAGCGGTCTGATGATTTTCTCCCCTCGCAAGTTTCACAACTTCTAAACAAAATCCACAAATAGCACACCTAGCGAATATAATAATATTATGTATGATATATCTTGTCTTTTTCACCCATGACAATTGCGTAACTTTGATATAAATTGGCAATGCGAATTTGGATAACCGAAAAGCTCTCTACTTGAGACAAAGGAGCCTAAAGACATGTTAGCTCCACTTAGCTCTTGCAAGGAGGCACCCGCTCATGCGCAATGCAGACGGAGAAGCCGGCCTCCCTTCTCTCGTATATTATTGTATTGCTAGTGCTATGCATTGTCTATGAGCCAGAGGAGGCCACCAGGCTCTCACCTTCCATACGCGATTCTGGGAAGAAGTAGACTTGTCAAGAGACTGGACTTCGCTTGTTTTCTGTCAACTGAGAATGAATCCAACGATTATCAGAGATTTCTTTCAGTTATTTGCTATCCTAATGGATATTTTCAATTGTATGGGGAAGGGTCTCCTGAGAAATTTTGAGGAGGCCGGGCCTCCCCTGACGAGCCGCCACTGCTTGTCTTCCATTCTCGATGAATGTCTCCTGAAAATCCCTGCCAGACTCATCACAGAAACTTGAGGAAGCTGATAGATAGTTCCGTATCTAACAAACGGAACCGAAAGAGTACCTCGTGCGGGCTCTGAAGGACATTTATATATCTTCTCTTCCTCAAGGATCAATGGTCCTTCCGTTGATCAGTGATAGGACGATCAACAACCTCGTCTCAATTTTATGTCACTGCAGATAATATATATTCAGGATCCGTTTTTCAACCAGTCACGAGACATGTACAAAACGTTTACAATAAAATTGAAATATAAAAATTGTTTACTTGGTCTCGGAAGAAACTTTTATTCACCATTGAGGAAGAAAAAATATATATTTAGCAGGAATTCGGATTTATGTATTCCAAGCGTCATGGGAAGCATCTTTTGACATATCAGAATACATCCCAAAGAAAAAAGTCGGGAGATAAGTTGGAACAGAGGATATTCCAATCAATCCAATTATAGGATTACAGATATTGTAAACCCTGAAAACACGGGGAGAAATATCCGTTTGATGTGGTCCAATCAGGAAACCGAATGTCTGGTTTATATGGTCATCCGACAATGACTCGGGGAACGGGAAGGGAGCATTGATAAGGGCAACTTTAAAAGAGCTGGGTTCATCGGGTCAGAGTGAGTTTGTAGGAGCCAGTGAGTCAGTTTGGTCTACCCAGTCCAGCCCTCAGTCTCTCGGTACAGGATGTGCTCGGCACTCGCCTTCCCCCTCGCCCACCCCCCCTTCATCAGAAACATGGCACAGAAGTCAGTAAAATCAGCGCGGAAAGAACTTAGTCATTGAGAATCTTCTAAAGCGTCTGAAGGCCAGCTGGCGTTATGGAGAAGCAGAC
>CAJPEV010003870.1:0-26925 GCA_905338385.1 Darwinula stevensoni
TGCAACGAACCCCCCTCCCCCCCCCCCCCCCCCCTCCAGCATTTCGGCGTGGCTTTTTATCGCGCTGCGTGATAACTGGATGCCTTTGGAAAGCAGACAGGATGAACTATTCTTTAACGTTGTTCTCATTACGTCCGGTTAACCCGTTTCCCCGCAAGTATTGCGACTGGCTGAGACAACATTAACAGCTGAGAATAGATTAGACATGGCACAATGGCTTTCTTTCTCATCTTCTCACGAGGCCTTCTCTTCTTTTGCATTATCTGGAGACCTAATTATTGCGCTCCCCTCTTTGAAAGAAAGACGCCACCTTTGTTTGCTGAAGAGTGCTCCGCTCAAAAAACCGTCTTCAAGCCATCATTTCATTGAGTTCCGGCCACGAAAAAAAAAAAATCATTTTTCTTTCACCGGGGAACTGCGCAATATGCAGTTAAATTGGAAGAGAGAAGCAGGCATACAGGGGGAGATTTGAGGGGTGATAAAAATTCCATTAATTTTTAATCGCGATTAAAGATTTAATCGCGATTAAAGTTGGCAGTCCCACTATCAAGCAGTGTGGAGTGAAGCTGCAATCACATATCTCCATGCACTCAGAAAAGATTGATTTGAGCCATAACTTTCCTAAGATAGGATCAAAAACACACAAAACCTCCTTTTCAAACATAAAATCTTCTCCAAATGAGATAAGGATAACATGGCGATGCTTGTGCACAAAAACCAACAAAGCAGATCAAGAGCAGTTACCTTAGAGTACTTTCCCTTTTTTTAAATTAATGTGCCAGTCAAACATGTATTAATTTAGGGGATCTCAAGATTGATTTCACCTCTAGATCCATCTATCATACATTTATGAATTGCAAATGGTGCTAAAGAAATGTCCAAAATCCTTTTCAATTGCCAGCAATTCTCCAAAAACTTGGATAGTACCATTGTCAACTAAGCATACATACAACTTAATAAACAGAGACACATCAGGGTAGGCAGGTCTTTTAGCATGAGTACTGAGTGGCACCATCATGCAAACTTACATACCTCACTTCTACACTACAACCCACACCTACACTACAATATTTCACAGATTGCTTGATCACCTTAGAGAATCCAAATTAATCATTGTGCTGCAATCTCTCCTGCTCATTCACATTATCCTACAGGGTATGGCAAAAATTATGCCCATGACTTTTAACCAACAAATCTCTCTTCTTCCTGGAATTACTTACACAAGAACTTGCAATGTCCATTGGCTGAAATGTTTCCACTGTTATATAGAAATTTCATTCAAACTCATTGTGCCAAGACACGAATTTAGGCAATTACTTAACACATTGACGCAGGAAACCGTAATATTACATTTTAAAACCCATATTGTTCTGCAGTCACTGGGAGTGAGTGTGTTAAAAAGGAGCTGGATACTGAAATGGGACAGGACCCTACCCTGGAAGTGGAGGGGAAAATACCTTCATACTGTTGTTGCATATTGTCCAGCACCTGTCAAACAACTCATATTGGGTTGGCATTTTATTTAATATAGTTTTGAAGCCTTTTCTTCAATTGATGACTGAATTTACTCTTTCAATCATGGAATTTAAATTTCAAAAATTGCCTCAGGAGCATAAGTTTTATTTTTCAACTTTTAAATATTAAAATTAGCTTTCACACAGTCAAAGGTAACATAAAAATCAGTAAATGTTATTTATAAAAAGTTGGAGCCCATGGTTTTGCAGAGCAGCTAATAATTGTGGTTTGTGCTTAATACCATAGTGCTCGAGGAGGTCCGCGTTCGCGACCGACGCCGGCTTGGCTCAGGAAATGATGCTTTGCTCCTTCGTGAGGGCTAGCCTCCTTTTCTTTCCGCAAGCCCCGGAGTATACATGAACTATCATTAGCGAGCGCTGATTAGGATAAAATCTTCTGGTGACTGGGTATTTTCCCTCTCTCCATCCTCACTTGCCCTCTCTCCATCCTCACTTGCCCTCCCTCCATCCTCACACGTCCTCCTTCCATTCTCACGCACTCTCCGTCAGTCACGCACGCCACACACGCACGATACCCTCCAGGAATGCGGATTCCGGGAAAACGAAAGTTAGGGGTTTCCGATGGTCCGACGATGGAATTTTTCGGTCATTTGGGAGCATGACGCTGAATAAATAACTTCCGCTGCGCTGTCGATTTTATCAGTAGGTAAAAAATTAACTTTGTCATGGCCGAGTTCGCAGCAAGCGAGGCACGGAGACACGTGTATTATGGGCTTTAGGCCAGGAGTAGGCCTTGTTCGACGATAAAAACCGAGTTCGACCGTAGTCGGATTGTGACACGTAAAGGCCAATGAAATCATTCACGTTCTGATTGGAAAATTCTAGCTGGAAACCAGCCTAAATCTTGCTTGTTTTCCAGCAGCAGTTCCCAGATGGAATGGGTCTGAAATTAGAGCAGTACTACAGCCGGAAATTACGACTATTTCCAGCCGAGATTTTAAGCAGGGTCTTGTGAGACGTGCGCTTGAGGCTGACCTTACCAGATAAGGAGAGGCGGCCTCTTTCTAATATATGAATACTATAATTGTTTTCTCTAATAGGACATTTCTTGTGACCCACCTTGAAGCCTCTCACGATCAACTAGCGACTAGTGTGGGTTTGCGACCCGGTTCTGGAACCACTGAGCTTTGAACCACAAGGCTGCGGCTGGGTCTGGCAATCGTAGTCACTCTAGTGACATCTATCGTGTGTTCCATGCATTTGCTCTCGAGTGACATGGCTGCTTCCATGAGGTTGCTACGACTCGTGGTTTGCCCTCGTGGACTCGTGGCTCTTGGCTTTGCACCAGGTTTCGAAGTCTACGTGATTTTCTGTCGATAAGGATTGGCCAACTGTGCATGAAGCTCATCTGATTTTTTTTGTGCGAGTGTGAGATTAGTGAAATCGCGGACTGAAATAGTGATGTTTGGACGTAGAATCACAAAGGGTGTCCGAGAGAAAAGTATTCATCGTTATACAATTTGTTCTATGCACCCTAAGTGCATGAAGGTATTGGAGTCATTTGAGGCTAGGCCTAGACCTATGCAGGCAAATTTCGGACGAACCGTGTAATATTTTGTAGATGAGAGGAGAAAGAAGAAGACATTACATTAGGCCCACATCAGTTTTGACCTACAAGTTAGTGGCTATATTACCGATGAACTTAAAGCCATAGCACTAATACCAGCTCCAATTGAATCGTAGAATATCAAGTGATTTTGTATATAACCCTTACCCAAAGTGAAAAGGTAGAATTTAATTTCTTCTCACATGCAAGCCTCAAGGCTTGGACAGAATGGATTACAGTTAAGTGCATATCTCCTAAGTTAGACATAGTGTGTTGCTCCTAAAGTTATGCCAGGTTAGGTTATATTAGTGTTTACTTTCTCTTGTGGTCACTTTCTTTTGGAGATATGCTCTTAACCACTACCAACAGTATTTCCATTATAGCCTATGTTCATTCTTCCCTGGCATCATCTTATAGATAACCAGTCTGCTGGATTAAGAAAAAATCACCATGGAGAGCAGATAAAATGTAGTAGACATATTTTTGATAGCACTTCATAGTTTGCATTGGCCAAAAAGTCAGATGTTTGGGTCTTCTCTAGAATGTTTCATGGATATGCTGGACATATGAGTTGATGGGCATTAGCAAATGCTAACTTGAGATCTGAACAGGTATTTTGGTAGAAATGAGCCCTTATTACATATATAGCATCTGATCTATTGAAAGCCTGTCTCACATGGTACTTAAAAGTAAAATTGTCTTCATCAACTCACTATTGAGTGGGAGGCTCCAGTTGCATTGATCCTTGAGGGCTCATGTTGGTTCATATATATGTTTTTTGGCTTATCAGTACTATTTCTTAGGGATCCTCTGACTGCACGATCATGCTTTTTATTTGCTGTAATGTGAGAACAATAGGTTTAGGCTTATTTGCATCAATTGCCAAATAGGGAAAATATTCTATCACACTGTGTCCATTCATTTCCTGGAAACAAACGGCTATGGGTGATGTGGAAAGAATCCAATATTCACTTGTTCTACCTCTGCTTTTACATAACCATTTCCTGTAAAGTAGCAATATACAGATTGATAAGTTCCAACATCATTTTGAAATTTCATGTATTTTTTTCTGTGAAAAAACCTGTGAAAATTGGAAAGTGAAAATGGATGAGGAACTTTCATCACTTCAGAGTGACCAGTGTCTACACAAATATTGTGACTATGCAATATTTGCCTCCTCATTCAGCATGAACAAGGAGAAAATGTATGAAACTTAGAGCAAACTCTCTCCAGTAACTCTTTCAAGCACTATGGTATTAAGCACAAACCACAATTATTAGCTGCTCTGCAAAACCATGGGCTCCAACTTTTTATAAATAACATTTACTGATTTTTATGTTACCTTTGACTGTGTGAAAGCTAATTTTAATATTTAAAAGTTGAAAAATAAAACTTATGCTCCTGAGGCAATTTTTGAAATTTAAATTCCATGATTGAAAGAGTAAATTCAGTCATCAATTGAAGAAAAGGCTTCAAAACTATATTAAATAAAATGCCAACCCAATATGAGTTGTTTGACAGGTGCTGGACAATATGCAACAACAGTATGAAGGTATTTTCCCCTCCACTTCCAGGGTAGGGTCCTGTCCCATTTCAGTATCCAGCTCCTTTTTAACACACTCACTCCCAGTGACTGCAGAACAATATGGGTTTTAAAATGTAATATTACGGTTTCCTGCGTCAATGTGTTAAGTAATTGCCTAAATTCGTGTCTTGGCACAATGAGTTTGAATGAAATTTCTATATAACAGTGGAAACATTTCAGCCAATGGACATTGCAAGTTCTTGTGTAAGTAATTCCAGGAAGAAGAGAGATTTGTTGGTTAAAAGTCATGGGCATAATTTTTGCCATACCCTGTAGGATAATGTGAATGAGCAGGAGAGATTGCAGCACAATGATTAATTTGGATTCTCTAAGGTGATCAAGCAATCTGTGAAATATTGTAGTGTAGGTGTGGGTTGTAGTGTAGAAGTGAGGTATGTAAGTTTGCATGATGGTGCCACTCAGTACTCATGCTAAAAGACCTGCCTACCCTGATGTGTCTCTGTTTATTAAGTTGTATGTATGCTTAGTTGACAATGGTACTATCCAAGTTTTTGGAGAATTGCTGGCAATTGAAAAGGATTTTGGACATTTCTTTAGCACCATTTGCAATTCATAAATGTATGATAGATGGATCTAGAGGTGAAATCAATCTTGAGATCCCCTAAATTAATACATGTTTGACTGGCACATTAATTTAAAAAAAGGGAAAGTACTCTAAGGTAACTGCTCTTGATCTGCTTTGTTGGTTTTTGTGCACAAGCATCGCCATGTTATCCTTATCTCATTTGGAGAAGATTTTATGTTTGAAAAGGAGGTTTTGTGTGTTTTTGATCCTATCTTAGGAAAGTTATGGCTCAAATCAATCTTTTCTGAGTGCATGGAGATATGTGATTGCAGCTTCACTCCACACTGCTTGATAGTGGGACTGCCAACTTTAATCGCGATTAAATCTTTAATCGCGATTAAAAATTAATGGAATTTTTATCACCCCTCAAATCTCCCCCTGTATGCCTGCTTCTCTCTTCCAATTTAACTGCATATTGCGCAGTTCCCCGGTGAAAGAAAAATGATTTTTTTTTTTTCGTGGCCGGAACTCAATGAAATGATGGCTTGAAGACGGTTTTTTGAGCGGAGCACTCTTCAGCAAACAAAGGTGGCGTCTTTCTTTCAAAGAGGGGAGCGCAATAATTAGGTCTCCAGATAATGCAAAAGAAGAGAAGGCCTCGTGAGAAGATGAGAAAGAAAGCCATTGTGCCATGTCTAATCTATTCTCAGCTGTTAATGTTGTCTCAGCCAGTCGCAATACTTGCGGGGAAACGGGTTAACCGGACGTAATGAGAACAACGTTAAAGAATAGTTCATCCTGTCTGCTTTCCAAAGGCATCCAGTTATCACGCAGCGCGATAAAAAGCCACGCCGAAATGCTGGAGGGGGGGGGGGGGGGGGGAGGGGGGTTCGTTGCAAGGGGAGGGGGGGGGGGGGGGGGGGGGGGGGGATAGGGTGTTACGTTCCAGAACACGAATTTTCATCCTAGTATGCTTTTCCTCTTCTGCTCCGATCTGTCTCCTTTACAAGCACGAAATCGAGATGCTTCGAGGCATGGCTTATCGAAAACCCGAATCGCCTTTATCTCCCTGCAATCGACTCATGCTCGCGTGGGACGTCACGGTGCCCGCACGCCAACGCGGGTCGGCGAGGATGGTTTCACTTTCGGCGCGGATTTTACTCGCTCGCTCAAAAGCGGAGCGGATCCTTATCGGTTGCATGCTTCGTGATACGGATCCGTTCTTGCTTGGATGAAGGCTTTCACACCCGTATTAATAAGAAAATGGCCCGACAGCGCGGAAAAATCCCATCAAGCTGGCTTTAAACGGGTCGGCTTTCGAGAATGTGATCCTATTGAAAGTAACGAGATATAATTCTATCGTTCTAGCGACATAAAAAAGCACTCAGTTGGTGTCCGGCCGCCCTAATGAGAGTTTTCTTCGAGTTATTAGATAATGAAACCACGAGAAAACTGTGGTCTCCGGATGCGATAGATTCGTCAAACTTCATTTGTGGCAGGATCGACAGGCTCGGAAGCCAATATCAAATGCAGCAACAGGGTCATTACGAGTGGCGAAGGCGAGTTCTTGTCAAGAGACGATAGGGAAGGAAGGGGAAGGGGAATGAAGGAAGAAAGAGAGATAATAACAGAAAGTGATAGGAGAGTCGAGAACGATCCCCCCCCCCCCCTCCTTCGTTCTCCCTCCGTATCAGTGCGCAATGTACGAATGCTTCTCTCTCTTCTTTTTTACCCTAGAGGCTGTCTGGATGCCGAAGGAGAACAGACAGAATGTAATTCCCCCCAACACCCTCGTTTCCATCAGCACCAAAAATCCTTCCACTCGGGGCCGACCTGATGCCGGGCACGTATAGGGACGGCAGCGGTCGCTCGGAAATGGTATATAATGGTATATATTATTGGGTTACGCCCACCAGATGGGTTAAACCGAAACAAATTGGATTTCATAATGGTCTCCAATGGGAATCGGTTTAATGGAGATTTCCCACACTCAAGGAGGAAAGTAGGGGGTCTATTAAAATTCGATTAATCGACCAGATGGCTCAAGTGGTCAATCAAATGGTCAATTAACAGCCTAACTCAAATGTGAAAAATTGTCATGGATACTTGAAATTTACTTTGGAAGGATTAGCCTATCAGTGGAAATTGCTCAATCTTCACAGCAAGCGGACAGTCATCGTAAATTCGCAAAGTTTGAACGTCGTGCCGGAAAGCACGATGTTCGAAATTTGCTAAAATGTAAGAAAAATGTTACTTCTTACCTGCGACGCAGTATCGCGCTCTAGTAATACGACAGTGTCTCAAAAATGTTAGCCATCCGATATCTTGCAAGGCTCATGCACTTCTGCGCCCCGCCATTTCAGGCGAATTAGTAAGAATCCTGCCAATCGTGAAAGAATTTCCCCTGGTGCCTCAAATCCGATACGGTTTCAAAGTAGAAGTATCGAAAGTCAGGGTGAAGGAGCAATCCGCACTCGGCTTCTTGCCACTTTGGCCCTCTCCAAAGTGACAGCACCGGCGGCAGGCAGTTTCATCAAGAAATTGTTACTGATATTTTTCATTTATCGTGTTCTTGACTGAGGACTGATTTTCCCTCAGCCTCAATAGTCTCCGCTGTTCGGGTTCCACGTTTTCTGCACTTTCAGCAATTTTTTCTCAGCAACTTGAAATCGGGACCACGGCATGACTTTTTCCTCAAAAAAGAAAAAAACATTTTTTTTTTTCTCCTTGAACGGGCGAGAGCTTCCCTTCATCTCTCTCAAGCCTTTGATGAAGTGCTTGTCCACTGAATCCCATGATGTTCCTTGTAAAATTGAATACCCTGATTCATTACGCGACAAAAGCTGTAAGAGGTTAAGCCTGAAACCTAAAAAATAATGATGATAGAAAAAAATCATCCTGAACGCAAAGTAGCAGGGAAAACACAGGGTAAGAAGTATCAAGAACCAGTTTCTGCTCTGAGACAACCTGCTGCCTCCAACACGAGACAGTCGTGTTTGAAGGCACCGAAGGGATGCACTCGGCGAGGAGCAGTGATCTGCTTTTTTTTTATTCCTTGCAATTTTTGATACTTCAAGTTAGAGGTTTTATTAAACGTGGGATGAAACTTTCTCATGCATTGGAGATTTCATGAAAACATGAATCATGAAAGTTGGATGGAGGTATTTAAAAAAATATAGTCGCCTCTCTTCCCCCCCCCCCCCTCTTTTACTTCTTTTGGGAGACACGATGTAGATGTACTTGCTTAAATCTTCTTCCTCCAAGCCAGAATGGGACAGGAGGCATGTGCCCCCTACGAAGTATAAGCAATAACCTGTGACAACTGTTTCACGTAACTGTTATGTTGTTTGGTCTATTTCAAGGTTCTAGGGCAATTCATGTAGAGCAGAAGCGTGGGGAGATTGGCCATCATGGACCAGGGGCAGAAATTGAAATCTGTCAACAGAATCTTAATGCCACTGTTGCCGGCAGTCAACTTGATTCCTGCTAAAGGGTCCCTTAATGGTGAAAATGTGGCATTGTCAATGGCAAACAGTTCTTTCTTGCCCCGAAAGGCACAAGGCACAATGAATTTTGCAACTGTTGGTAATGTTGCCAGTATCTTGAGTACAGAAATCCCCACTACCATTATTCGACCTCCTGTAGTATCTGCTCAAAACCAAGTGGACTTTGGCAATCCTGGATCTACCTTCATGATCTCTCTCCCCAAAGGAACTACTTGCAATACAAATGCATCAAAGCCAAAGATGTTCAATGCTGCAAGTGAAAGTTCTTCAGGTCAGTTCCTAGGTCTACTTGAGAACATAAATGATCTATAGAATTTATATATGCTTTAAGTTAATTCTTAGTTCTGTCAATTTTTGAAAAGAGAATCACTTGTAGATTTCAGATGAAGTACCTTTATTTCACTGCATGGGAAAATGAGCCTTTTCCTATAGATGGAGAGAGTTGCAAATTTTGAATTTTAAAACATCCTGTTTCATGTGGATGGATGTCTGCTGGTCAATTTATATTGAGCCCTTCAACTCAATCAGCCTATTTTTTTTTAATCATCTTGCTTCTAGCATCAGAGATGCCCTTGAAGTGAGCATATGGTAAGAGCCTGCCCAGGTAATTTATGATCGTTTATTTGTTCGCAAATAGGCCCTCTTCTCCCGGGGTGTGATGAGGTTGACCTTTTCCAGTGTGGAAAATGCAAGAAGCAATTCTTCAACCTCAGTGATTTCATGCTCCATAAGAAAGCCTGTAGAGGTGAGATTCTTAAGTATTCATCAAAATAGCTGTTTTTGCATTTTGTTATTATATCTGTCTGCTGTGTGAAAATCTGGGTCCTATCTTACATCTCTGTAACATATCTCATCTGTAATGGGAGAAATCCAGATTTAAAACACAGGTCCTGGTATGTTTTTCATGTGAAGTACTGTATGCTTATAACCTTTGTGACATCTGTCATAGAAGTTCAAATGAGTTACGCATCTCCTTACAGGAATTTTGGGTTTGGAAAGGATGAACAAGTCATCCATTGATTTCCAAGAGGAACAGTATTCATCTCAAACTGGAGGTCCCTGTGGGCAGTCTTCACCAGATTCAGAGTTTGCTGTGGATGCATCTAATCAAGTCCCGGTAAGTATGTGGAAGAGAATCTGATTTTTGTGTCATCAAAAAGAAAAAGGAAAAATTCCATAATTCCAGTAAACTAGGTCTCCTAAAAATCGATTTATATGATTCTAAATAGGTGAGAGGCATGTTTTTTCTTTCTATCCATGGAAAATTTTCATACCCGGCTATCCAATCTCAGTAAGGTACATGTTAGGCACTGTACTAGTATATAGGCAAAGTTTATATTTTTATATCCTTGAAGTATGTATATTGATGCTTTTTTACTAAAAAAAAAATCTCTCCACTTAAGCTATATTTCTACAGATGGATTCTGAGGCACTCAATAATCATCTTGATTTGTATCTTTGTAACCTGGCATTGTGGATTTTGTATAATTATCAAATGCAAAAGATGTATTATGCCTTTGGCTCTGAAAAGGCTATGACATGGGACCCATTGTTGTCTCTGCATGCATGAGTACCAGGGTGAAAGCATTGGAAAGGTAATTCATAACCAGTGCTTTGTAAATGTTAAAGAAGTGTGAGTGGTTGATTCATGAAAATAATGTATGCTATACTTTTTATATTTTTGCTAGAAGTATTTCAAGCTAGAAGTATTTCTTGCACATATACACAAAATTAACAAAATCTATTTTCCCAGAGCTGGTACTTCCTGTAGAATCATAATTCTGCCAATGTTGCTTTCAGTGGAATGCTGATAAACTACACAGAGCTTCAAATTTCTGGAATGTCCTTCATAAATTTATGCAACTGTCTCATTGAAGTGAAGAGTTGAATAAAAATGCAGGGAAATATCTTTCATTGGGATCTGTTATGCCATAGGGGAATGGCTAGCACTGAAAAATACTTTGGCAATAGTCTGAGAATAACTCAGAAGTAACACCTCGGATCTTTGTCAATGCTTCTTAAAATATCCATTTTCCTCCCAACAGGAAGACGAGTTGATATACTCTTCCACTGAAGATGGTGCACAAGTTTCACAGCATCTGGTATTGACAGAGACTGACATTCAGGCCTTGAATTTGGATATAGATTCTGCTGCACTTATGAATGGCTCGGTATGTAAGACAGAACTCTTCATTTATTCTTTTCCAGGATTTTCAGGATTTTGCAAATTGGTGATGTAAATGAGGTTAAGCAGATTTTGGAGTGTGACTTGTTACCTGGCGTGTTAGTTAAAAGCAAAGAAAACTGGCATGCTTGTACAAAGTGAGGATAAGTTTTTTTTTTGTTTGCATGTCTGCAGAAACAAGATTGAAAACATTAGGCCTGTATCCAGTCAGGCAGAGCAAGGGGATGAGTTCATGTCTTGAATTGGAATCCACAGCATAGAGGTTCAATTCAGACTGGTACCAGAGATGCAGAAAGCAAAGCCTCTGCCGTATTTCAAACTTGGCCTCAACTTAGATTTCGGGAAGCATTTAGTATTTCACAGAACTCAGTATAAGCATTGGGGAACCTTCTTATTTCATTCTTCACCTTGTAAAAGGCTGTCATAAGGTAATTTTTCAGTCCTGGAAACAACCTTACTTTTTGCCAGCATGATTACATTGCTGTATTATGCAGGGTAATGCAGTATCAATTCTCATGCCTTGATTTCACAAATTGAGTTTCATTCTGATTAGGGACATGTTGGGGGAGGTGGGAGTGTTTGAGGCTTGAACCTTAAACCTCTCTGTTTGATTAAGTTATGCATCCCTTTTTTTTCTTCTCAAAGCTAGTTGTTTCTACTACAGCCTTTCTGCCTTTTGGAAAATCCTAGTCATATTCTTAATTCTGAGATTTTGTTCTAAAACTTCCCAAGGAGTGGCATTGACACAAATCTAATGTGTAGTTCCATATTCCTACATTGCCAGTGTATGGTCTCATTCTTTCTGTAGGTGGAGACTACATTCACGATAGCACCAGATGGTACTGTTAGCATCAGGGCTCCTCCTGTGATGCCAATCATGATGGTGAGAACAATTCGCTCTTCATACATGCAAAAAACTGTAGTTTGTAGCTGGAACATTTTGAATAGTAGGTATTTGTGTTTGAGTTGGCATCACAGAACTGTTATGTAAGTCATAAGTTTGTACCATAGTAATGATACATTGGAGGTGACATTACATCTGAAGGATGGTTATGCCCTGAACTCCCATGTCATGCAGACTCTCAGATGATCTGATTTTGCTAACTTTGGACTAACTTGGAAACCATGTGGTGAATCAGTCACAGAGCAACCTGTGAAGTATTTTGTACAGTGTAGGAATACTGTTGCTACATTAAACCTGTACAAGGTGTTTGTATATAAACTCAACATAGGTAATATAAGTTGTGTGTGGAGTTTGGCAAATGTTCACCTCATTGCAGATTTGTGACTTGAATCCCACTAGTTAACTAATTGCTTGATATTTCAGCATGGTTTTGTGTGCAACCAGGTTGACCTTGCTGAATTCTACAAAAAGGCAACTAATATCACCTGTATTGCATTTTAGAATTTTTTTTTTAGAATTTAGAATTTAAAACACCTGATATCTTACTCTGACTCATTACCTTGGATGTCCTTTCAGTTGAATGAAGGATTCCTGGAGGTAGCTGCAGGAGTTGGAGCTGGAAGTCTGACTGCTAATTCAAATTCCTGTCAGATAGGGTCCAGATCAGATCTGATAAGCTCTGTTACTGTTCTCCAGGATGATAAAGGATTTGATGAATCCAGTGATCAGTCTACACATTCCAATCATGGAAATGTAGACAGGGTGAGATGAGGGCTTATCATTTGCCTTTCTTATTTTTCATCTGGCAATTGTTCAGTTTTTGTATTCATGTGAGGATACCATGTTTTTCTTATTTTGCAGAAGAAATTCCAGTGTCCAGTCTGTCAGAAGTCATTTTCAAAGAACTTTGATGTAAAACAACACTTGAGGACTCACACAGGAGACAAACCGTTCCAATGTGTAGTGTGTGGTCGTGCTTTTGCTCAGAAATCAAATGTTAAGAAGCATATGGCTAGTCACAAGGTGTGGCCAAATACTTTGAGGAAAACTTTGCCTGTCCAACCAATTCGTAAGATCAAGATGCCTCTACCACAAGGAACCACAAACAACTCTCCAGTAGTTCGTTTTCGTACAGTGGAAACAGTGGCACCTGGGGTGAGAGTCTACACTGGTTTCTGTATGTCTTCATCCTCTTCATCTTTTCACTGTTTGGTAATTCTCATTGTATTTGTTTCAGTTGAGAGTGACTTCAGAGGAGAAAGACAATGGTGTTGTTCATGTCATTGTGGACAACTCATACATCTGCCAGTTTTGTCAGAGTAATTTCGCATCCTACAACGAAATGAAGAAACATATGCAAATTCATGCCAAGGACAAGGTAAGACAATTCTGTGAATAGAAATATATATATATTTCCATATCAGTGGTGAAGATGCAAGACCACATATCTCCTATTTATAAAGTTGGAGATATGTGGTCTTTACCATCGATATGCCTTTCACCCCCTTCATCATCATGGGCCATCCCATGGCCCAAGCTGTACTGGTCTGATGTACTGATTAAAAAGTTTTGCCTGGGCACTTTTTGAATGAATGATAGGCTTGTCTCATCAGTCCAATATTTAGCTTGATTCTTTTTGTCTCCTAGGTGTATTGTTGCATCCAGAAAGACTGCAAACATACAACATCAAACTTGGAGGAGTTTCTGAATCATGTCCATGGTCATAAGGAAAACATGGAATATCATTGCCATGACTGTGGAGAAGTTTTCACATCACTCTCGCAATTGGGGCTTCATCAGAGGAATGAACACCCACCAAAACTGCCTTCTTCTGATGAAAAGACTGTACCGTGCGTAGCTATCTCTTTTTTCTCTATTAGATGAAGTACCATATTCTTTCTGCACACCTTAAAGTGATACCCAAGGGTCTTCCCTGTGAATACTACTTGAGTGAACAGAAGGGTTTATTTTGTGGTGTGCTTAGAAATGCTTTCTTCTCCATTGTCTCTTTGATTCTAACTCACATACAAAGTAAATTGAGGCTTGTTGCAAAGTAGTAGTGCTAAACCACATTTTAATTGAAATTGGCTTGCTATAAAAACCTTCCTGAAGCATGTGATTTTCTCTACATGCTAGAAAGTTCACCCATTAGAGCTAAGTACCTGTCTTAGGACTTCTCAGTGCCCTTGATCTTCATTCTTTCAACAGACATTTGGGCTTGGCATTGTCTGGAACCAACCCTTTTTCACTTTTCACCAACATCTGTATCCATTGTCCAAGTTTGTTCTATTCAATGATAAAAAGCACTTCTTTGTTTCTAGAAATGTGTTCACCTGTCAGAAATGCCCAGCTAAGTATGCCACAGCTGAAGCTTTGAAGAGCCATATGGTAACAGAATCTCATCATCATCCATGCATCAACTGTCAGAAGGTGTTCTCTTGTGAACGACTTCTTAGACGACATCTTCAAATTCATTCAACTATGAATCGCTTCAAGTATGTTTCTTGATATCAAGGTGTTGAAGTATTTGCTTTTCATGTAATGCATGTCCTCTACTGTGCAGACAAGCTTGCAGGAGCTTGTATCAGCTGACTGATTTTGCAAAGCTTTTCTCTGTGGAAGTTGTATTTTCATTGGGGTGTCTTATGCTGCTTCATATCTTTCAGAGCTAATGACTTTTAGTTTCACCCATTACATTTTCCATCATAGGTGTACAGTCTGTGACAAGTCTTTCAAACGTCTGCACTATCTCCGGGTTCATGAAGTCATCCATAAGCCTGACAAGCCATTTAAGTGCTCTGACTGTTGTGCTTCGTTCAGTCGCAAGGATCGGTTGAAGAGGCACGAGACTATTCATGAAAAGGTGGCTCGATTCAAATGCCCCTTCCAAAGTCACACTGGCTGCAAGAAAGAGTTCAGGCGCCCAGGTGGGACCCATGCTTCAAAAGTTTCAGTTTAATGCTTGGGTTCCTTTTTTTATTTTTATTTTGTGGCATTCCATTTTATATTCCTCAGATAAACTCAAGGCCCACATCCTGACCCATAGCTCTTCCAAACCATTCCGCTGCAAGTCTTGTGATAAGACCTTTGCCAAGAGAGTGACTTTGAGGACACACACAAAGCTTGTACATATCAAATCAGGTGTGACCTCTCAAGACACCTCTGTGCCTCGTGATTCTGCTGAGAAAG
Organism: Darwinula stevensoni; assembly: GCA_905338385.1. Classification (NCBI taxonomy): domain Eukaryota; kingdom Metazoa; phylum Arthropoda; class Ostracoda; order Podocopida; family Darwinulidae; genus Darwinula; species Darwinula stevensoni. The sequence goes on from CAJPEV010003870.1 coordinate 14,977, forward strand.
AAGACAAGATCTTCTGCTGTCCTTCTTGCCATAAGGTGGGTCTAGTCATTTTCTGGACTTTTCTTGAAGAGAGTAGGCCTCTTATACAGGGTGTTCATTTTACCAGTTACCCCAGATAAATGCAAATAATAAGGAACTATAATTCTGATATACATGAAACTTGGTGATATGAGAACTAAGACATTGTAAAGTGCAAAATGACTGTCACAGTCATTTTGCACTTTCTGTGACTGTGACATTTCTGTGACTGTGACTGTGATTGTCATTTTGCACTTTACTATGTCTTGGTTTTCATATCACCAAGTTTCATGTATATCTGAATTATGGTTATTTTTTTATTTGCATTTATTTGGATTAACTAATAAAATGAACACCCTTTACTTCTCTCCTGGGCAATGTCCATCCAGAATACAAGGAGGCTCATTTTCCCTTTTGGTGAATCCTCCACCCCTTCATTTCAATCTATCAATCTATCTATCTATCTATATATCAAACTATCAATCATGAGAATACTTAATGAAGTTGCCATCTTGTGAGGTGTTTGTCTCATTGAAAAAATTTCCAATAAAATGGAAATGGCTTTGAGTCAAGAGCAGCATGTTGGGTTCACAAAGTGCAGATTTTTGTTCCACAGTTTTGCCAATGCATAGCCTACTGTGGAGTAGTTACTCTTGTAGCCTTCCAGACAGCTTAAAGATTATTGATTGTAGATTGCAAGGTTTCATGTGAGATGGTTAATGCTTGGCTATGATATGAAATATTTCCATATTTGGTCCATTACTTCTGTTTCACATGAATGAGCCAGTGTATTGCAATACTGCAGATGGTATGATGTTGCTACAGTGACAATGTAGGGGGTTCTCATTCCCTGTAATAAACTTATAATGTGTTCTGGAGTGTGACAGAGTTGCCAGCATCTGTTGTTACACAGCACTGCTATCATGCTAATCTACCTCTTGATTTGAGGAAGGCAGTCCATTGTATACCTGCATTAAACTAAGTATTAGGTTGCAGTTGTGTACCTGCATTCATAAAAAAGGAATGGAACTATATTGTCAGCTGTTCTAATATGGTGTATATTTAAAAAAAATAATAATGCCATTTATTTAGAGAGTTTGATGGATTTTTAAATGTTAGCTGGAGTGAGAACCTTGTCTCATACTGAGTCACTTTCAGTTCTCATTGCAATCTCTTTGACAGTGCAAGTTAGTCAAGTCCCAACTCCAAACCATGTACTTTTACTTCTGTTCTCACCATGATACAGAGAGGAGTGTATTCTTGAAATAACATTCCAACCAGAGGGAAAAAATATATATCAGGCATATGCATAATGTATTCACAAGGTATACACTTGAACCACCATTAATCCACATGTTATGAGCTCATGTTGATTTTATGAGCAAAACCAATCCCTGTATTGAAAATGTGGATAAGACCATACCAAGTAAGTGATGGGATAAACCTTAAAGGTTTCATTGCTTCATTTCCAAACTGTATAGTATTGCATATTGTCATTGTTTGAATATCTGATATGCATAGATACAACAGTTCATCTCAGTTCAGTTGATGGGTCTGATTATTTTTCTGTTCCACTGTTCTGCACAGGCACAAGTGATAATCCTCAAGAAAGTAAAGATATTGGGTGGATTGCATAAAACTGACTTAAGCGTAATGGAGCTTTAAACCTCCTTTAGTGCTAGGAGGTTTAAATCCACCTATCATCCTTTTCAGCAGCCGTGATTTCTACAACAACCTGACACAGGAGGGGAATTAGTGATTTGAGTAGTGCCAGTGAAAAGTTTTTACTTAGAATAATAACAGTTCTTTCCTTTGCAGGGTTTTGGGAACAAGGTGCATCTCGCTGTGCATGTGTGCTCCAAGAAGCCCAAAGAAGAGAAAGATCTTGAAGAAGTCCAGGTTGATGAATCCAGTTCTGATTCATAGTACACCATAGGTAGAGCTTGTCCTGGCTGGCAGGAGTTCATGCTGTGTTATGAAAAGGTTTCTCTATCCTGTTTCACCTCTCATCCGTCACTGGAGAGCTTCCAGTACTGTGGTGGTTGTGTCAGGTAAAGTTTCTTAGTTTATGTAGTACAAGTACATTTCTGTTTTTTTTCTTGTGTTTCTGTGCAGTTTCCCTGCATATGAAGAAGAAAACATGGAATGGACCCCCTCTTCTTGGAAGCAGAAAATAAATCTCACTAGTCAATTTGCTGATGCAGTTTTCTATTGGTCCATGAAAAAAAATTTGCCCTATGCACCACCTGAGATTGCTGGAGTCATTATGGTCTCAAAATAAAAAACTTTTAAGTCAGGTAGTGAAACATCTAAACTCGGCTTCTGATGTAAATCATGAAATCGACATGATTCAAGATTAATATTTAAATGACGGTGAGGTGATACTCATGAAAGCTGAAATTTCATTGTGAAATCATCTTTTTCCACCAAAGTATTGAATTGTGATTTCAAGTCATGATCACCAAATCACAAATTAGATCAAATGCTGATACTGCTTTTAGTTACTGAGACATGATGCAGATGCAATCCAGTATACGATTTAAATAAGATTAGAATAAAATCGTGATTTTGCCAACCTATAATTTAAGGACCATAAAAGGGTAACTGAAAGAGTTTAAATCAATAAAACTTACTGAACAAAATCAAAATGCATGTAACTAGTCCAGCATGGTCTCAGTCAGTGCATAGGACCTTGTGCAGTGGAAGTATTTGGTGTTTGCAGTTTAAGCATGGTGATTATTTATATATTTGTACTGTCTGATTCCAATCAGCTCCCTGATATTCAGTGGTTGTGTCTGTATTGTTGTCATGTGCTCATTGTATTCTCATTGACAAAAAAAAAAAAACAAAATGGGACATTATGAAAGATGGATTTCTTAAGTGGAAAAATTTGAGAAGCCTGAATGATGCAAGAGGATGATACCAGCAATTCCTATGTTTTGGCATTTCCTTGACTTCTCCTTGGAGATCATTGCAAAGGGAAGCAGGTTCATTGTGCATAAGAAATAGAAGTCTGAAATCCTTCTTATCAAAGGAAAAAAAGAGAAAGAATCTGAGAATCACATCTGATCACATTTCCAAAAGCTAGGAAACATGATTTCAAGACCTTAGAATCACTTGTGAAGATATTAGGCATTCAAGAAGCAGGCTTGCCATGTCCTCATTCAGTGGTCACTTTAGCTTGGATCTAGGTTTCAGTGTCAATGACTTGGGAGATGAGATCTTTCCATTGATTGCTTGCAATGAGTGGGAAAGGCATGAGGATGAAGGGAGGTCCGGTATGCATTGCTTCTCAGGGAAAACATGGCTTGGTATGCTCAAATGCCATGTCTTCACAGGGAATCTTCACTCCCTGTGGTCTTGTTTCTCTGCTTCTGGGGACACCATTTCATGGGATTTTTACATTCTTTATCTTATATCAAAGGGTTTCAACTTCTACCTCTATGTCTTTTGAGAAGCATGATCCTTAGTTCCAATACAATGAAACACCGTTTTTGCAGGTTCACATCAACATAGATTCAGATGTACCTCATCTGCTCTCGATGGGGCCATTTTGGAGTTGGTCATTGAAGAGGGTCACAGATCTCTAATGTAAGAAAGTGAAAGTTAGCTCATGCCTTTTCATCAGTGCCTCCCATTGATAAATGATGGATGAGTGCTGATGATGGGAGGTGAATGTATTTCCACTTTTTTTAAACGCTTTAATGAGTCCTGCATGGCCTCCATTGTGAACATGATACATGTAAGGTTTTCACATTTTTTAGTCTACTTAGTGCTCGTGGAGAGAAAAACGCTTTGCAATAAATTGCACAATTTGGTCTCCTAGTTGGACAGGAGAACTCTTTATGATGCAATGATTCAAGGGAAAAGACTTGACTCCCCAGGGGATTGACAGGGTCCACAGATCTCTGATGGAAGGAATAATTGACTATTTTCTCATGTCTTCTCATTATTACCTCATGTATGTTAGCCCTCTCTTGAATGTTGAAACATCTGTGTCCATTAGCCTGATTGAGTTTCCGTTTCAAGCAGGTTTAGTCTAGAGCAGTGGTTCTCAACTAGTGCGTCGAAATGTTGATGGATTGCAACAGATGAGTTGCAGGAGGATCAAATAAGCAAAAGGAAGAAAAACAAAACATATATAATAATAGTCTCTGAACCTGTGGGTCGCATAAATGTGGTAATCGGACTTGGTCGGTTGAGTCAAATGAAAGGTTTTGAACCACTGTTCAAGAGCATACTCCAATTTAATTATTCAAATCCCGAAGTATGTACTTGTGGGGAGACGTCAGCACGTTTTTTGTCGACATTGGTAAAATCATCTTTGATTTAGAATGGCCTGTAGGTTTTTTCCTCTTTCCCAGTAGACGTCTCAGAACGGTGCCAATAGTGTGGTGATGGACAGTAGAACATTTTAGAATTCCCAGTCGTTCATAATGTCCCACTTTTTTGACACGGATTGTATATGTCTGATCATGGTCGAAATTGTTTGATGCTAGTTATGGCTGTGATCATGGATGCTGGAAAACCTGTGAATGAACCGTTGTTTTTATGGAGTAACAATGTGTTTTTTTTTTCTGGGGGGAGGGGCATATAGGGCAAATGTGCACAAAGATTTATGTATGGGATTTTTCAAAAATGGAAATTCATCATGTCACTTTACAGGCTGTAATCCCTGGACCCCTTGGAAGTCGTCTGTTTGTTACAGTATTATTAAAATGAAAGACTTTCTCTATGCTGCATGTCGAAGCTGGTGAAAAGCAAGAGGAATTCCAACCTTCAAACCACTAGTTGGCATCCAGGCATTAAAATTATGTATTGCAAAAAAAATTATGTTCTGAATATTCCCGTGTCCAAAAGCGGCAAAAGAGCTTTTCATTACTGGTAATTTTTGGAAAGAACGAGGTGTGAGTTCATCACTTCGAAAGGGTGACACACGATTGATGGAAAATAGCCTTTATTTAAAATTAATATTTAAAAAATTCAGGGATCAAACACCCATATATCTCTAGCCCTCCAGGAACGTTCATCGTATGTCAGGATTTGTTTCACATTTGTACGAATGCCATACGTGTATGTCTGTATTCATGCCTGGGAATGCATGCATATTTTTTTTCTTCATTGGGAGTTCGAAGTTCATACCGAGAATGGACCTGATCTGTCCATAGGACAGGTTATGGTATTGTTGAGCGAGCTACTTTATGCCTTCGTTGTCGGTCTTTAAGCGTCATCTCTCAGGAACAGACGTGGAAAACTTGCCTCACATGATCTCGCACACGAAATACGTTTGGAACGAGCACGGTGTGTCGTTCCACTTCAATCCTTTGCCATCTCGATTCCACAGTTCGAGGCAGTGCTCTTCCTCCCCGTTTTCGTAGATGAAGTTGTTCGGCTCCCCGGCGTTCCAGTTCGTGTACGTCACCGGCTGACCCGTGCTGAGCCAGAAGAAATCTCCCTCTTCTCCCTGATCGGTCCCGGAAGTCCAGAAGTGCTCGTTGCCAAGACCTGCAGAACGGCCATGATTCTTCATTTTCGCTCGCGATCATAAAAAGGAAAGTAAAAGTTGCGAGCCTTCTTTGAATTCAGCGTTTAGGCAGTCCAAGCGAAATGAACATGGGACAGGAAGAAAGAAAGGGCTCGAAAGGGAATACAAAAGAACGCTCGGAGGCTGCGACTCCTATGCGAGATCGATGGGGGTCAGGGGGGCAATGAGGGGATGACTGCTTCCTCTACGTTTCCAATTGTCACTTTTACAAATGGGAAAAAAAAACTATTTATCAAAGCAAATCCGAGAGAAATGTGGCGTGCATTATGCTTCACATGGGAACATTTCGACGCGTCAGTGCAGAATTAACGGAATTACTGGCTGTGAAGACGCTCGCCGCGAATCCGGATGCGTTTCTACATGGGGGGGAAGGTGGTATTCGTTCAACTCGTTATCTCGTGAAGCAACACGACTGGAATAATTTAATGGCATTCTTTGATTGAAATGCAGATAACTTGACACCCCATCTCATATCTGAAGCGAGGAACAGGATATGTGACCAAGCATGAAATTCTTCAAAAGGCCAACCCCATTTAAACTTGCGGGTTCAAAAGCGTTTTATTTTCGCCTCCATTGAGCAATAAATACTTTTATTTTTCCAGAAACGTTTTATATAACCAAACAGATATTAAGTTTTGCACGTGTTTGAGTTGCGGTAAAAATAAAAAATTATATATATATGTATATAGTCAGTTGCGAAGTTCGAACCAGTAATTCCCCAAAAATGTCGACGAAAGCTTCGCATTGTTTTAGAGATACACGCAGGCATCTAGACGATTGCATAAGGAGCCTCATTTCCTATTCGAGGAAAGGAGGCTCGCCAGAAAAAAAAAAGAATTAATAATCTGTCCGAGATCTCGGTGATAGCGGCTGAGGGCAAAGGTGAGAAAGAGATGCTTAAAGTCATGACCCCTTTTTTGTCACGGATACCCGCTGGCCTTGTTTGGCCGAGCAGAAATCTGCATCCAGGACAAGAGAATTAATTCCATCTGCGAAAGAATGAATATCCAAATCTCAATCACGATGCAGCCGATGACACATCGCACGGTTAACGAGTGCTTGAAAAAAAAAACCACATATATATACATCATGATAGCGATAGACACATCGCCCGATTGCTCATCCGTCGTTCCCTCCCATCAGATGTCTTCGGACTGGAAAACGAGAATGACGCTATCGAACATCGATGCAGGAGATGGCATCACCTAATGTTGCCATCCAAGCATTAAAAGGGAGTCGCTGTCCCTCCGCGCGAGAATCGTGCCCGGACGATTGCATCACGCATCCGTCCCCGCAGAAGTCGCCACCGAGACGAGAATGTCGTCCTCCTTCGGGAAGGGAACGAAGGCCACGTTCTCCCCCCCCCCCCCCCTTGCCCACCCCTGTCCACGCGACAAGGGAACAGAATGGACTCACCTCTGCTCGTGATGACCTTCTCCAGTTGCTCGTTTTCCTCCTGCGATGTGATGCTCGCCAGGTGCATGCCGTGGTAGCGGCAGAACTGCATGGCTTTGTACCAGTTTGCCTGGCGAAAGAGAAACATTTTATTTCACAATTTTTATCTAACTTCGCGGCGGGAGAACACCGGCTCGAGTTCGACGCGTCTGAAGCGACGGAACGCAACGCGAACAGGAATTGTTTTCCCGTCGACCGCGACTATATATGGTCGTCACGATCACCCGGACGTTCCACTAATTACCTAATTACACGGTACCGTACGTGTGAGCGTCGACGATGGAGGCAGCTCATCGTTCCCGGCACGAAGGTGAAAGGTGCGTGAAAAAAAAAACGCGTCTTGGAAGCCATCGAGAACGTTCGCCATCGGCTTCCTTTGACCGAGGCGGAAATGCAAATCCCGGCGAGGACCCCTCGTTTTCGCGAGCTCATCCGCGGGTGAAACCCGACGTCGAAAGGACTTCCGGGTTGGCGGAATTTCAAGCCTGTCGCAACGCGTCGATCTCTTCCGCACTTCGGATCGAAATGCGAAACCCGAGAGAGAGAGAGAGGGAGAGAGAGAAGTCCGGCGGAATGACCGTATGTCATCATTCGTAAGTGTCGTAACCAATGTGCGGTTTTGCCGTGAGACCATTTCGCATCACCGCGCTGGATTCCCGCTCCCCATCGTTATGCAACGATTTCGAAATCCAAAAAATAAATAAATCTCGAGAGAGGGAGAGGGAGAGGGAGAGGGAGAGGGAGAGGGAGAGGGAGAGAGAGGGAGAGAGCGAGAGGGAGTGAGAAACTGACTTTGAAGAAGAGTCCGAGGTAGTAGCGCTTCTTGCCCATCTCAGTGACGGGCATGCTCCATCGCTCGATCACGTCGTTGGCGGAATCGCCTTCCAGGCAGTTCTCGCATTTCCCTCCCGCGAGTGCTGGAAAATAAAATAATTAAAAATTTTAATTAATTAATTAAATTTCGTTTCGAAATGTGGAAATTGCATGTGGTCGAAATTAGTAATGAAAAAAACAAGAGTTGCGAAAAATCGGTTTCGACCCGTGCGATCGCTCGACGATAGGGGCGTGCCAAGGTCGGCGGGGTCCACCCGACCTTCCGGGTGAAGAAGATCCCGGGGGAAGGGTTAACAACGTCCCGGGGAAGGGTTAACAACATCGAGGGAAAGTCCACCGAAGGGTTGCGTAAGGCTTGCGGGGTCCGCGAGGAGCCACCCGTGAAAGAAAGAAAGGCCGAATGAATGATTTCGCGATTATTTTCCGCCGGGAGTCCCCGCCCCATCGACGCGATGCACCGACACGATGCACCGACGCGATGCCTCGGAGTGATGCATGGGACCGGCGTCACCCAAGACATTTTTCAACCGCGAAGACCATTATGGTCAGGCCTTCATCGGAAGTGAAAGTATGTGTCACGGGCACAAACCGAAATCGAGGCCCTCTTTTCCCCATTAGAGAGTCGCATCTCTCTTCCTCCTCTTCCGCTTCTTCCTCCTCTTCTTCCACCTCTTTCTCCTCTTCCTCCTATTCCACCTCTTTCTCCTCTTCCACCTCGTTACGTCGGGACGATGCGGAACACATTTTTGGTGCATGCCATTGCGGTGGCGTTTCTTTCGCCGTTTCCGTGTGCGAGTGGGCCAGGGAACGCGATCGGGGATCGACCGGTTCTGTCCCGTTCTGTCCCGTTCCGTCCCATTCCGTGCCACGATATATTTGGATCGCGCGAAGGACATTGCCTCGGCTGGGTCGGATCGCTCGGAATGGAGAGAAAAACCGTCGGGGAGGGAGAAACATCATTAGATATTGCAGCCACTTAGCCATAATGTTCCATATGAGGAAATTCATTGTGGGCCTCCGGCCCACGTCATTATAAATAGGAACGATTCCGATTTTTTTTTTCGCGGCAGATCATTATCCATGAATCTGGTTTGGCCTTTTTTTTTCTCCTTTTCTTTTTCTCCCTGCAGGAACGCATGCGAAGGAAGCGAAAGAAATGCGGCAATGATGCCACAACGCCCGCAATACGAGTCAATTTCCACGCTCGTTTCACCCGAACCTCGTCCGGGATGGAATGCCACGACCGTGACACGATCGCGGCATGATCTCGCCCCTGCACATTCTTCGTTCCGTCGACTTTCTCGGACAGCCGTGGAACGCATCATAATCGCAGGATGTTTGAGATCTCCCCCCCTCCCCCCCCCCTCACCCCCCCACTTTCCCCCGAGTTTCTTTGCGTCTTCTTCCCACGCCTCCTTTCGTGGATTCGCACGGGGGTAATTCTCCATCCCCTGCAATTCCCAATCCCCTACAATGCTCCATCACTTGCAATGCTCCTTCCCCTGCAATTCCGCTCCATGACGGCAACTTTTCATTCACGATGTCGCCCTCGTTCCGCGCGTCCGTTGCGTAAGAGCCGTATTCAACGCCGAGTAACAGCTCCGACCCGATGACAAATCCTTCTCAGCTGTCGCAAATTACCTCGCTGCTTTATGAAATTACCTCTCCGATGTCGCAAATTGCCTCTCCGGTGTCGCAAATTGCCTCGTCAGCAGGACCGACGCTGCAAGAACCGAAAGCTCCTCGGGAGATCGACTGGCCTCGTTCACGCGTCCGCACGATCGACAAATCTCTCCGGGGAGAGGCGAACCGGTTCCGAACGAGATCGGGAACCCACAACTCATTCTTCTGTCACCCTCTTATCGGCCATTTTGTCGGAGCGATCGAGAGCGAACTAATCGCTGCAGATCGCGTCAGAGATTCGAGCCGCGCATTAAAATTTCCCTTAAAAAAAAAGAAGGTCCTTACACAGCACGTCGGGCGGATCGGGCACGGGCGCGGGCGCGGGCGCGGATCGCAGCGCCGGCTTCCCCGCGCCGGGCTCCGGGCTTTTAACCCTCTGCGACAGCCTCTGGATCGCGGGAGCGGGCCTCGGGACCTCCGGCTGGGCGTGCCGCGCTCGCACCACGCTCTTCCCGTCCTCGTTCAAGTACTTGCCCAGGAGCAGCTGGGCGAGCAGCTGCCGCGGGTCCGAGGACGCGTCGTCGCCGGCCCCTACAACATAAACGGCCACCGTTTAGTTCCGCGAAAGTAACCGCGTTCGCCGACCGATGTTCGCGGCGGCAAGAGAAACAGAGGGAGCCCGGACGGACGCGAACATGCAAATCCTCGCAGGAAGAAAAACGGACCCGGCGAAGGTGGAAGTACCGCTCGTGAGAACCGCTCGTGAGCGCCGCTTGTGAGAGCCGCTTGTGACGAGAATCCTTAACGAAGGAAGATGAAAAACGAGACGCTGTCTCCGCCGTACAACTTTCGCATCGGCACTTGTCCCTCATTAATCGAAGGCCCCTCGCCCCGAGAGTGAAAGGTCCCCAAACGACAAATCGCGTCCCTTCCGCCCCTCTTGTTGCATGTGGTCACCTTCCCTCTCGTCGCATGTGGTCACCTTCCCCCGTGTCGCGCGTGGCCACCTTCGTACGTGACCGATTTACGCCGACGATCGAGTCGTGAGAGGAGACGATAGGTCGTCGGATCATCGCGACGATAATCGGCAAAATGAAAAGTCGATCGATAATCAGAAAAAAAAAACAAGCTTTTAAAGCGAACAAAAAAACTATCGAGACGCCGACCGCGCCGAAAGCAGACCCGAAAATAAAAGTAAAAAAAAAAAAATAGCTGCAAGGGAATCCACGCGCCCCTCGCATCGAAGCGAGATAACATCGACACGGATTCTTATCTCTCTCGCAAACGGCAACGAAACGATAAATAACGCATCAACTCCGTTCCGTCGCTCAGGGTGAAAGTAGAACGGCTCCCGCTGCCACTTCGGAACGAACCGAAGAAAAGTTTTTTTTTTTCCTGTTTTCGTTGCTCAAGTCCTGACCCGGTCCCGAGGAATCGGGAAGTACTGGTCGTCCAATCTCAGAAACGACATGAGGAAATGGGTGCCATTTATCATAAAGCTTGCTGTCTCAAACCTGTTTTATTTTTTTTCCTTTTCTTTTTCTTTTTTTTTTTTATTTTTGCCACTCTGTGGATCGAGGAGCGGTCCTTTGAGCGGTCCTTCGAGTGGTCCTTTGAGTAGTCCTTTGAGTGGTGCTTTAAGTGGTCCTTAGGATTTCTCGGGTGCCGGTGGCAAACTAGTCCGACGCAAGAGATAATTACTAGGCAATTACTCGAACTATCTTGGCTTTTTTCCCCCCCCCTACATTTGTTTCTGCGATTTCATTTCGAAAATGAAGAATCTCCCTCGGGGAGATCGCAAGATGGCCAACCGGAGATTTAATATTTCCCCTGGAGATACTCCAGCTGCCAAATCTGGGACTTCGGCCGCTGAGCACGTCGGAGGCCTACTCAGCCGAACACAAAAAATAAATATATGCAGTATATAAAAGGCCTAGGCTAAGGCTCTCAGGCCCGAACACAAACTGGAATCCGGCGCGTTCCGTCCCGCCAGGGTTGCGCCTCGCAGTGATGCGCGATGTCGCAGTGGCCCGTCGCGACGATTTTCAACGTATTTGACGAACGAAGGCCGCGGCGACGTTTTCCTTATGCCCACGTGTATCCGGGTTAATCAGTTTTCCTTCCCATTCAGGCAGGTCGGTATTTTTTCTGTCCGTCGATGGGTTATCTCGATATTCATCTTTATTACGACTACGACCTTCAATCTTGCCTCTCAACGAGGCGAGCTCACGAGTATTTGTCCAGGACGTAATTACTCCCGGGGAATATTAATTATCCGCCTACTGACGAATTCATAAATTATGATAATCAAATCTAAGCATCGTTTGCCTGGGAGAAAGTAAGCGTGACCAATCGCGGGGCGGGTGCCACGGTGCTCGGAGGTCATTCTTCGTATTGAATCATACATGAATTTGTCTCCTTTTTTTACTTTCTTCTTTTCTTCTTTTTTTTTTTCTTTAGAGAGATTGGGCCTC
>CAJPEV010003871.1:0-26924 GCA_905338385.1 Darwinula stevensoni
ATTTTGAGCGTCTCTCTATTAGACAAAACCCCTGTAAATCAACTACTTATGAAAAGTCCTTTACAAAATACCAAACCTCTAGTTTATAAACAGTTGACTCTGTGGGAGTTATAACCGGACACTAGTGACTTAAAATCATTAAAAATGAAGGTATTTCGCATGAAAATATAAGAAAATGCACGTTATTAATAGAACAATACATAACAAAAATACCAGACAATTTGACAAAAAAAATACGACGTATTTAAATAGTGAGGAAGGGAAAATAAAGGAAAAAGATTCCATTTGGCATGCTTCTTCTGATGTTATTGAATCGCTATTTGGGAAGTATAAGCAAAGAGCAGCAAGTAACAAATTAAACGGAGTAACCTCCTTGGTCTTATCATTAGGCTTGCACGGTAAATTTCAAGAACCAAATGACCAAATAAAGAAAAATATTAAAAAGGCATTAGAAGGTGTTTTTATGGCAGATTTACGTGCATGGAAAATGGCGTATCTAATTGAAAATCAGGTAGTTAGAAGAAGAAAAATGTTCAAAAATGAAAGAACTTTTTGACCCTTTTGGACAGCCTAACCTAGACGGTTGGATACGCCGAAAGCTAAGGTGCTATCGCCTCAAACAATGCGGAAGAAAGTACATGCAATTCAAACTCCTATGCGAACTAGGCATAGCGAAAAACACAGCTTGGAACGCCGTGCTGTACTCGCAAGGCTGGTGGGAACTATCCAACCGCATGGCAGTCAAATTAGCTCTGAACAACAAATGGTTCGCCCAAAAGGGACTACGACTTGTGTATTTTGAACTGACACGGAAACGACATGAACAGAAACCGCCGTGATACGTAAGTACTTCCGGTGGTGTGGGGGGACGGCGGCTAAACACCGCCTCCTACCCGATTGAACAGCTTTAAGTATGATTTTGCGATAGATATTGACATCAAAGGTTACTTTGATACGATAGACCATGAATTGTTAATGAAAGCGGTAACGCACTATTGTCAAGATAAGTGGGTGTTGATGTATGTAAGCAGGTGGCTAAAAGCAGGAGTGATACTAAAGGATAAAACATTTATCGAAATCACTACAGGTACGCCTCAAGGTGCGGTAATCAGCCCTTTGCTGTCCACATACTTACTTGCCTAAATATATATATATAGGAAGTCCGATCGGAAAAGAATCAAATAAAAATGGGAAGTTATTATTTCATCATCCCTTATCTATAAAAAGGCAACCCCCTAAAAATTTGCACGCCTTACAGAACAATTAGAGGAAAAATCCGTTACTTGTTTGGTATGACAAAAAAGTAGTATATGAAATTTATTATAGGATATTTTTACATATTTTATCTCAGCCTATTAGTATATTTTATTCAATCATGTAAAATTGACAAAGGAAATAATAAGGATTTACCAAAACGAGTGAATACACTTTGTACTGGGATTGTATCGATGGAAGGAATAGATTTGCTTCCTTCACCGCAATTTCTTGAAGGCATAGGCACTAACACGCTTAATGTAACCACCCAAAGTGTTGAAGCCCAGAAATGGATTAACCAAGGGGTGAACCTGCTTCATGGATTTTGGCATTTGGAAGCGTACAGGGCATTTAGTCAAGCAATAAAAGCAGATTCTACTTGTGCAATGGCTTATTGGGGGATTGCTATGTGTTCTCCGGGATTTGGTGGCAATGAACCTGTTTGGGGAAATGCTATTGATAAAGCTCTTGTACTAAAGGCTAAAACAAGTCCGCTTGAACAATCTTTGATAACAGCCACAGATATACTCATAAAAAAGGGAATTGCTGAAGCTCAAGGTGCATTCAGAGCACTTTACAAAACTTTTCCCAATGAGCCAGAAGCTATTGCGTTTGCATCAATCATACTCCGTCAGCACCAAGAGGAAACAACACAACAAGAGGTAAAGAAACTATTAGAGGATGCCTTGATAAAATTTCCAAATAACATTGCACTGATGCACTATTATGTTCATGTGATGGAGCAACGTCCCGAATTTGCGAAGGCTATACCCATCGCTGAAAAAATGATTAAAATAAGCGAAAACTCACCACACCTATTACACATGCCAGGGCATTTATATTACTTGGCTGGCGATTATGTTAAAGCCATAAATATTTATACTAAAACTCGATTAATGGAATTGGAATACCACAAAAGGGAAGGTATTCCTCTTGCTGCCAATCAAAATTATATTCATAATCTTCAATTTTTAGTAGTAGCCCAAGCGGAATTAAACCGTTATGAAACTACTTCCAAATTAGCCAAAGAACTTGCCTATTTGACACTAAAAAGTGATATACCCAACGAAGGAGCAATACAACTGCTATTATACGAAGGGCGTATTTTGCCTGCCCTTGTGGCTATTCGGTATCTGAAATGGGATCATGCCATTCAAGAGCTCAATTTTTGGCTAAACACGCCTGAAGCACCCATAAAAAACCCTATGGTACGGCTTTATCTACAAGCAATGCTCGCCTACTCACAAGGTATGCAAGCCATTTACCCCCAAAAAAATACTACCATAACCCAATCTGAAATACAATATGCTATAGATAAAGGAAGTCAATTTTCCCAACTTATGCAACAGTTCGAGCAAGAAGGCATGCAATATCAAAATACACCAGAATTCAAGAGTATTAACGAAACCTATGACATCCTCAGTATGGCGCGCTATGAATTGGCAGGTTGGATTGATAATATTGATGTAAATAAACCTTTCGTTGAGAATGCATGGAAGGAAGCTATTCAACTTCAAAACCTAATACGGTATGATGAACCACCTCGACTTATTTATCCTATTGAAGAATCATTGGCCCGATTGCACAGCTACCGTAAGGAAAAAGCTAAAGCAAAAAATGCTATTCGTGAAGCATTAAAGCGCCGTCCAAATAGTGAACAAATATTATCTATAAAAATTTAGTAATCCGTGCAATAAGTTTTTTTTTGATATTTTGAGTAGTAGATTTTTTCGTCAGACGAGCCTTTTTTTGAGTTAGTAGTGGAGCTACAGACGAAAAAAAATGGCGAAGTATGGCGGAAAAAGCTACTGACAAAATGTTGAAAAAACGTATTGCACGGAGTAGTGAATGGTCAGGTATTAATTATTCTTTCATTCTAAAAATGAATTTCATGAAAATGAGCATCAATCTGATTAGAGTATTATCAACAAATATGCTTAGTGTGCTGTTATTTATGGCAGCAAACGCTCAAAATGTATATCTTGATTTGGCATATCACAAAAACGACACGGTCACTCTATTAGCCTTCCATGGTATTGAGAAAGACACATTGCAACAAATCGTATTGGATTCAAGCGGTAAAGGTGCATTTAATCTAAAAGGCATAAAAGATCATGCCGGATTAGTAGAATTAGTCGCCAAAACAAGCTCACCTCCAGAGGCTACTTTTGTTTGGCTCTATTCTCCCAACGAGAACCCCACTATTATTAGCAAAGAGGAATATATCCATTGGCAAAATTCAGAAATCCAAAACTCCTTAGAAAATCAAACCATGGAGCGTTGGAACCTAACTCTAACTACCATTCAAAAAAAAAAGGAACTTTTGCAGCCCCTGCAAATCCTTTATTCTCCCTATGAAAGTATGTATAGTTCGATCTCAATTGAACTTGACCAGATTAATGATGAATATAAAATTTGCACAGATTCTCTTCAGAAATCTTCGCTTTTTTGTAGTGATTTGCTTCGTTTTCGCATTGATTTCGAAAAATATTTAGCCAACTTTGTAAATTCAGCATCTTTCCAAAGAGATGCTCAACACTATTTTCGCACTCTTGACTATGATAAACTTTATGTTTCAGGCAGTTGGTATAGTATCATCAAGAGTAGTTCAGACTTGTACAGCATTAGTAGCTCATTAAAGAACCAATTTGGTATTGACATTGTTTTTATCCTTGGTCGCACTCGAAACCTTGCTGTTTACACTGCCCTAGCCGATGCTGCCATTTCAATCTGTGAAGCACAAAACTGGAACTATGACGAATCAATTATTATATCCTATTTAGTTAAAGATAAATACCTTAAAAATCCAAAAGGAAAACTAAAGAAAATTGTTGAAGCGCAACAGACAGGTGTGGGAAACCTTGCCCCAGACCTCTACATCACTAGTCGTACTTCAAGCAACTTGCCAATTGCGGATGTATTGCCTTCCAATCAATTTTCATTGCAAAAAACGGTTTTGGTTTTTTATGAATCAGGGTGCGGAAGCTGTGAAAGTCTGCTGCATGAAGTTGAAAATGAATACGGTAAACTCAAAGAAAAGGGCTGGCGTATAATTTCTTTAGCCGCAGACAAGGAAGCTGGCGTTTTTAATAAATTATCCGGTAACTTTCCTTGGCAAGATAAATATTGTGATTTTAAAGGATTTGAGGGCGTAAATTTTAAAAACTATGGTATTATAGGAACTCCTACGCTTTTTCTTATAGATGAAAATGGTATCATTCTAAACAGAACTGCCCAACTTTCCGATATCTTAAGTGATAATTAAAGTGTTACTTGGATATGGAAACTTGGCATAAAATTTGTTGTAATATGTCAGTAGTAAAATTGATTTTAATGCAAAAAAATAAATCCATATAGATGAAAGTATTAATGTGTATTTTCCTTGTAGGAGTATTTGAGTTTATAGGAGTTGTAGAAGGACTTGCTCAAATTCAAGGACTGGCTCCTGCTACCCTACAAGTTGGTGTTTCAGGGGCAACTGGTATAACTTGGTACAAAGATAATGTAGTTATCTCAGGTGCTACAAGTGGAAGTTATTCAGCAACAGCGAATGGGGTCTATTATGCCAAATACACCGACCCTGGAACTAACCAAAATTGCAAAACGGTTTCCATTACACTAACTACTGCGCCTACCTCTGACCTAGGCGTAAGCATTACTCCACTTACCCAAACTGCTAATGCTGGCAATTTACAACAATATGTAGTAACTGTTGTAAACAATGGGCCAAGTAGTGCACCTAATGCCATAGTTGAAGTCCCTATACCTACCTATACCTAAAGGACGCACTTTTGTCACTGCTCAACCGTCTCAGGGGATCTATGCTTTGGGAACTCGCCTTTGGACAATTGGCAATATGTCCAACGGGGCGAGTGTCACTTTAACTATGACAATAAAAGTGGACTAAAATAGTATCAATGCGAAGAATGGGTTGAAAACGTACCCTGAAAGCTACGTGCAGCAGGGATAGAAGTGGAAATAGCTTTAAAAATCGCCTTAACGAAAGCCTAAACTTAGCAGAAATATTTAAGGCGATTTTTAAGGCTATTGGAACGGATAGCCCGGCGACTCAAAAAACTGCCGATTCCTACACATTGAAGAAAGAAAGTAGGCAAAAGGGCAGTTTTTTGAGGTGGCTGCTATAATTTAACCCATTATTCTCATTGAATTCTTAAAAAAGCCTGAGTACATTGTAAAATAAATAATTTAACATTATTATTACTAAAATTATGGAAAATTTCTTAGCCAAGTTAAACAATTTGAATATAGTGGTATGTCGATGCAATATTACTTTATTGTACATCATTTGCTTTTTTTTCACTTCTTTTCTTGGGATGCAAAGCGTTTTTGCGCAAAATGTGTACACATTACCCAAAGCAAGTTGTCAAACTGTTACTAATTGTTGGGCTTATGATACAGATGGCTCTACCAAAATATACTTTATGTGTTATAACCTTGGTGCCGAGACTAGTACACTTAATCCTTTGCTCTACAATGGCGGGGCTATTAATGGAGATTACTATCAATGGGGACGTTCAAAGGATGGACACCAAAAGGTTAATGCTCCAACAATTACAACTGCTTATGCAACAAATGCCGCGGCAACTTTGCCTGCATCTGTAATTGGTAAAAGAATATTAGCTGCTACATCTTATCCTTATGATTGGGCAACAGGAGTGCCCCGTATTGAGTTGGTTGCTAAGAAAACCCAATTTAATGCGCCTTTTTCTTTTTTCCTAACTTTTAACCCTTTTCTCGAAAAACACCCGAACTATTGATTATTTGGCATAATATTTGTCCCTTTTTTATAGCCACTTGGATTGATTAGAAATTTTTTCTCGCTTCACCATACTGGTTTTAAAAAAGTATGTTTACGTTTTATTTTTTAAGCTATGTATTCTATTATTAACTATTTATTATCAGATTTTCAAGCTATTTCACGATGGTTCTCTTTGTATGAGATGAGGTTTCGCATTTGTTTCTTGGGATTGATGGTTGTTTGCTTGGTTACACCTTACTACTTTCAGGCACAGACTCCAACTAAGATATGGGATAAGGCGTATGGTGATCTTGCTCCTACCCAAGAAAATACTGTAACTTTACCATTAAGTGATGGAGGCTTTTTTATATTGGGGATGTCCTCATTTGCTGATGGGGATGTTACAGGCCCACTCTTTGGAAGTAGAGATATATGGGCTGTTCGATTTGATGCTTCTGGAAGTATTTTATGGAACAAAGCCTTTGGATCTATATCAGACCAAGAATATATTCGGGGGGCAGTAGCTACGAGTGATGGGGGATTTTTAATAGCAGCAAATACTTCTGCGGGTATTTCTGGCAGTAAAACTCAAGCAAGCTTTGGGGGCAGTGATGTTTGGTTACTTAAGCTAGATGCTTTTGGAAATAAGGAATGGGATAAGTCGTTTGGTGGTGCTGGAAATGAATCAATAGGACAAATATTAGCCACTACTGATAACAATTATTTGTTGGTCATGGAAAGTAATTCGGGTGTATCGGGGAATAAAACGAGTGCGTCAAATGGTCTTACTGACATTTGGGCTGTGAAAATAGATTTGGCAGGGAATAAGTTGTGGGAGAGGAGTATAGGAGGTAGTGCTAATGAATACTGTTCAGGCCAATCGCAAGCAGCTAATACTCCTGATGGAGGCTATATTATAGTTTGTCGAACAGATTCTGGTATATCGGGCGATAAATCCGTAGCAGCTCTCTCTAGATGGGCGATAAAACTTACATCGGCAGGCGTAAAAGTATGGGATAATGTATATAGTACACCAGCAGCGCTTACATACACGGACTGCGTGGCACCTACTATTGATGGAGGATTTCTAATAGGCGGTACAAGCTATGCTAGCATTATTGGTAGCAGGACTGTAGCTCGGAAAGGTGTTTATGACTATTGGGTCGTAAAAATAGATGGTAACGGCAATAAACTTTGGGACAATGCCTTTGGCGCAACCACAGATGCCTTTGCAGCAAATGCCTCAAACTGGATGTCACATATTCTCCCACTTTCCGATGGTACGTTTATTCTCTCTGGTACATCTGATGGTAATGTAAGTGGGGATAAGACTGAAAATACAAGGGGGCAACAAGACTTGTGGATGGTGAAAATATCCTCAACTGGCACCAAGGTATGGGATAAGCAGTTTGGTACAACATGGAACGAATCGCAAAGTTTTATGCGGCCCTTTATCAGTACTGTACTTTTAGCAGATGGGGGTTTACTGCTTACAGGGTTTTCTGGTCTTAATGGCATCGGTGGGGACAAGTCAGTTGCCAAAGCTGGTACTTGGGTAATCAAATTTGCAGATTCCCCTTATGCGAAAGTCAATGCAAACCCATCGACTTGTAATGGCAATATAACCAACAATAATGGCACTATAACTATTACGGAGTCTGCCTTAGTAACCAGAGTGGGCTATTCTGAAGGGGCTACCTATACGGGTCCAGCTTATGCGAGTGCTACAGTATTGGGTGCTTTGCCCTATACCGTGGCTCAGGGGCTTGTTAACCCCGAGAGTGATAAGGAATATACAGTAAGAGCATTTTTCTCGGCTGTTAGCTATAAGGATTACACCGTCACCCTAATGGCTAAGGCATGCTCACCGCCTTTAAAATTTTATTTGCTTTCGCAAGTGAGTGGCAGAATGAGCATTTTGGACTTGGGTACCAATACAGTAACAACAGCAGCGGACTTGGGTGGTGCGAATGAATGGCGAGAATTAACCTCTGATGGGTACTATCTATATGCAGGCAATGCAACTACTGGTGCGTTTCGAAGATATGATGTTGGCACAAATATTTGGGCTGCTTTAACAGCTAATCCAGGTGGGGCTATATCTTCAACTACGTTTGATGGCACTTACATTTATAGTCTGAGATTTTCTAATGGTGCCTTTTATAGGTATGATAGGGGTACAAATGCTTGGACCGTGAGAGCGACAGCTACTGCGAATACAAATTCCTTAGTTTATGATAACAATAATTTTATATATACAATAGGATATACTTCTGGCACACTTTATCGATATAGTATAAGTGCAAACACATGGACTGCCCTTGCTGCTTTGCCCAATCAAAACAACTCTGGGCTGGTATATGATGGGGGTAATTTTTTATATGCTAGGTCAAGGTTTTCGGGCTCTACACTTTATAGATATAGTATTAGTGCCAATACTTGGACAGCATTGCTTGCTGATGGCAATTTGAGTGGTGATCAACTGGTCTTTGATGGTCACGGACAGATATATGAGGCAACTGCCACTCCATTTTTTAGAAAGTACAATATATTATCCAATACTTGGTCAAATATTACGACTCCATTGCCAGCAGATACAGATATAAGAGGAGTAGCTATTGTAGCTGCCCCCAACGTAGTCTTTAATTCTTTAGTATGCCCAGTGACTACGCAACCCACCTGCACGGGTCTTTCAGGCAATAGCAATGGGAAAATTGCTTTATCATCTTATCCTAAGGGAGCGACGAGGGTCGGATATTCTGCGGGGTCTTTGTACTCAGGCCCTGCTTTTGCTAGTGCAACTATTCTTTCTGGGGCGCCCTTTACTATTGTAAATAACTTGCCCAACCCAACTGTACTGCAACCTTACACCGTGCGCGTATATAAAGACGCAAACACTTATGTAGATAAGGTGGTGGTGCTTACCCCAAAACAGTGTGGCTCTGCCGACCTTAGCATTGCAGTATCGCCAGCAACGACTACTGGAGCAGAAGGCGAGTTTAATACATATACCGTCACTCTAGCCAATGCAGGGCCCGACCCTGCTCTTAATGTGAAAGTGCGTGTGCCCATACACAGTAATGGCACCTTGCTACGTGCTACTGCCCAGCAAGGCACTTACGACTCCTATGCAGAGCTATGGGACGTCGGTACTGTGCCAGTAGGCTCTACTACAATTACGCTTACACTGAAGGTGAAATAATATAGAAATTGTATTATTATTTAGAAATTATATTTTGTTGTTAATTAGTCTGAAAATGGGAGATAATCAAAGATGTGTTCTATATTTGTTGATGTTCTTATTGCTTGGTATTGTACTGCCAAGCAATAAAGTGCTGTCACAGTCATGCTCTACTTCTAGTGTGCTTGCACGATGGGATTTTGACCATAATAGCCCTGTATGCAATGGAGCAACAGTAGTGCCGCCACAGGGTTTTTATGCACAGTATTCGTTGCCTTCTTCGCCCATGTTGGGTTCACTTACGGGCTATCCGACATTTTGCCCACAGATTAATAGTGGGTGTGGTCAGGCATTGTTGAGTTCTAAAGGTCATGTAAACACCAATCACTTTAGTAATGGTTTGTGTCTTTGGAATTTTTATGCTCCCGAGCATTCTGCGAATTATGGTGGGGTGCCATTTGATGTGAACTCAACTGTGTTTAATGTGGAAAGTCCAGCCAATATCTTTATAAAATATACTGTGCCTCAAGGTAAGGCAGCATGTATCAACTCGTTTTCGCTCAAAGTAAAGCAAGTGCAATTTACTGGTGTGGTCAATTTTCAGAGTCAGGCTGTAGCTGTGAAGCGCAATGGGGTAGTTGTATATAATCAGATGCAGACAATTACAGCAGCTAATATACTTGGTACACCTATGACCTTCAATTTTACGGGCAATGACTTCTGTACTGACGGGAACTCGAGTGTCACGTACGAGATAATATTCGGGCTAGTAAAACGGCTAGCTACTGTTAATGATAGGATTGGCTATGATGATATTGTAATCTCTGGTTCGTGTAATCCAATATCTGCCTCTGCGGAGGCTGTAGCCGCTACTTGCGGTAGTGAAAGTCCTCTCAGTAACGGTCAACTAAAACTATCTAATTACAAAGTAACAGACCGATATGATTTTAATCAAGGAGCCATCTATACTGGAGGACGCAATTTCTTTACCGCTACACCAATACCTCCTAGTGGTTTGCTGACAAGTACGCTCCCTGATCCAAGCACCCCAAGTGTTTATACCATACGGCTATTTTCTGCTACCGGATGTTATGTAGATAAAAGTGTAACACTCAACCCTGCTATTTGTCAAGTGGCGTGTGTGGCACCTACTACACCCACGCTGAGTACTGTAACTGCCACCTGTACGGGGCTTAATCCCAATAACGATGCCCGTATTTCCGTAAGCGGCGTTACTGTTGGCAATAGGGTTGG
Source organism: Darwinula stevensoni (assembly GCA_905338385.1). Taxonomy (NCBI): domain Eukaryota; kingdom Metazoa; phylum Arthropoda; class Ostracoda; order Podocopida; family Darwinulidae; genus Darwinula; species Darwinula stevensoni. The sequence continues at coordinate 10,449 of CAJPEV010003871.1, forward strand.
GTATTCCTTAGGCTCTGCTTATACTGGCCCTACTTATACCAATGCGAGTATGCTAAGTGGGGGCACTTATTTATTTAGTGGATTGCCTAACCCAGCTGCCTCCGAAGAATATACAGTACGTGTTTTTAACGGGCATAACACTTGTTACATAGACGCTAAAGTGACACTCAATTCAGTAGATTGTTCAGTACCTTGTGTAAAGCCTACGTCATTTTCCGTAACAGCTACTGGGGCTACATGTACGGGGCCTGTTCCCAATAATAATGCCTCTATTGCTGTAACAGGTGTGGTAAATGGCGATAAAGTGGGGATGTCCATTGGTGTTAACTATACGGGAGCAGATTACACTACTGCGTCGGCACTTACTGCTGGTGCTTTTACGTTTTCTGCATTGCCCAACCCTAGCAATCCAACTTTTTACACCATCAGAGTGTTTAATGGTAATAACACATGCTATATCGACCAAACTGTAGTGTTGTCCCCTGTGATATGCAATTGCACGACCCCAAGTGGCATGACTGTAACCGCAGTAAAAGCCACCTGCTCTGGGCTAAATCCACAAGACAATGCAAGTGTGACCGTAACTGGTGTTATGAATGGCAATCGGGTAGGTATATCAGCAGGGTCCTCCTATGTGGGTCCAATATTCGCAAATGCACAAGTGCTTACAGCGGGTGCCTACACCTTTACTAACCTGCCCAATCCTGTCAGTGCGCAGTACTATACAGTCCGAATATTTAACGCGATAGACGGATGTTATACCGATAGAACAGTACAGCTACAAGGGGCCACCTGTGGGGCTTGCATACCACTATATATAGAAGTAGTAGAGGCCAGTACACCTGACCCCGACTCATCTCCCAATAACAGTAAGAGTGAAGACGACAAACAGGGTTATGAAATGTGTAAGAATGGTCTATATACTGACCTAGAAGTAACAAAAACTGTAAATACTACTACAGGTACTATATGCCCTACACATACTGATTTTATTTGGACGGTCACCATCAGAAATGTTGGTACCATGACAGCAAAAGAAATTATAGTTTCAGACCTAATGCCTCAACCCCTGATGTTTGTAAGTAGCTCAACCACTTTAGGTAGTTATTATCGCAACTCTGGTTGGCTCATAGATAGCCTACAGCCAGCACAGACAGCTACACTCACTATCACCACTAAAGCCACACGAGTAGGTACATTCACTAATGCAGCTTATGTGTCGCAGGTTTACCCTGATAATGATATAGATTCTTCGCCCAATAATGACTATACAGCCAACGAAGATGACGATGGAACTGCTACAATCACCGTAACAGGAAATGATCCTCCACTAGTCGAAAAAGGATTTAGCCCAATGTTGGGCCGCCCAAATGTGCCGGCACGATTGAGTTTTCGATTGACCAACCCTAGCAGTACGCCAATAACCCTTACCGCCGATTTTGTTGATACCTTACCTAGTAGCCCTGCACAAATGGTCATCGCATCTACTCCAAATATCACTTCAGATTTTGCAGGAGTGCTAGCCGTAGCAGGTGATACAAAACTGACTGTGCCCTCGGGCACAATTCTGTTGCCAGGCCTCAACCAGTTCTCCGTAGATATTGTTGTGCCATCTAGTGGTATATACCGCAATGGTTTTGGCATTGGGTCATTCCAAACTTCTGCCTGTAACAATGTAGAAGCCGATACAGCTGCATTTATGGTGGAGGATGCCTTCGCTTTGGCTCCAATATTGCGCAAGTCAATTACAAAACCAACTGTAAATGTGAATGATACTTCTACTTATGTAATCACAATAGAGAACAGAAACGCATTTGACCTTACTTTGACACAAGACCTCAGAGATGAGTTGCCAACTGGCCTAGTGGCCGAAACAGGAAGTGCAACCAGCACTTGTGGTACTGTTACATTGCTTCCTGGCGATACCATATTGACACTCGCTACGGGTACAGTATTGCCTCCAGGTACTTGTACAATGACTTTCAAAATAAGAAGTGCTACTGCTGGCATATACTGCAATAGAATAGTTAGAAATGCGCTATTGACCGAAGGAAATAGTATCTCGAATCTAGGCAATGAGGATATATCGGAATCATGCTTAGTAGTCACCAACACACCTTGTACCTCACTCGATGTAACTACCATTTCCGCAAGCGATCTCATGCTCGATCCTGGACAACAAGTTAACCTGACTAGCTTCATTAGTGGCTTAAACCCAAGTACAAGGTTTACCTGGGCAGCCGATCAAGGTAATTTTGCCAATGCTGGTATTGCCAACACTACTTGGTCAGCACCTATGGCACCAGGCTTATACACCATCAACTTTAAGGCCGACAACTTTGCAACTGGTTTTGGAAATTGTAATGATACCACTTCAATCGCCTTGAGGGTAGCTTCGTGCGCTCTTGTCTTGACTCCCTCTAGTACCAACGTCACCTGCTTTGGACTCAATAATGGCACCGCTTCGGTAGCAATAAGTGGCAATGTAGACCCAGTTACATACACTTGGTCTAATGGTGCCTCGACCAATTCGGTGACCGGCCTCGCCCCTGGTACTTACACCGTCACAGTATATGAAAGTGCCACTTGCGAAGACATCGCATCTGTAACAATAACTCAACCCGCAGCCGCCCTCGCAGCAAGTTGTGCCAAGACCGATGTGACTACATTTGGAGCAAACGATGGTACGGCTACTGTAACGCCTAGTGGAGGTACACCAGCATACACTTATCTATGGAGTAATGGAGCTAATGCAGCTTCAATTAGCAACTTAGCACCTGGCAATTACTCCGTAAATATAAGTGACTCGTTGGGCTGTACCCCAGCCACTTGTAATATTACAATTACACAGCCCTGTCCACCTTCGGTATGTGTCCCTGTGACAATTGTGAAAAATTAAGTACCGAGCATGAAGCAAACATGGTTTACTTTATGCTCGGTACTTAACAGAAAGAAGCAATTCCACACACACGCCGCCCAACTACTTCTCGTGGTGCCTCAATGCACCCTCCAAGTATCATTGACAGGGTTCGCATCCGGTATATCGGAGTTTCCTAGCTCTATTTTCTTGGGCCACCACCCTTTTTTGAGCGGTATGCGTATTTCGGCTTCCCCTTTGCTCCATATAATAGGTGAATACCTTAGATTTGTTACTTCGCCACTTTCAATGTATTCTATCCGAACCTGCAGACTTGTAGGTATCTCTCCCACTCGCTCTATGAGGAGGTATTGCTGCCCGTTTTCTTCTATCACATCTTTTATACCCAAGTCGGTGTACCCAAACTCATAAAACCACGGCCTCCAATACCAATTGAGATTAGTGCCCGATACCTCATTGAAACTGTAGAAAAAGTCGAATGGACTAGGGTGCTTGCCCTTCCACCTATCCATGTAGGTCACCATACATTTGTGAAAAGTGTCGAAGCCCAACATTTCTAATAAACCCAAGTACGCTGCCTGCGGACGATTGTACGATGCCACCCGATAGGCAGGACTACGCAAGTAGCGAGAGAGCACCATAGGCGGCACATCCACCTCATTGCCAGTAGAGTTTTTGTAGCCACGAGTTTGCACCCTGAGAGAGGGGGCGAGAGTATCTTGCAACTTATAATCAAAAAAAGCAGCCCACCCTTCATCCATCCAAGCGTATTGCTGTTCATCTATGCCCATCATAAAAGGAAAATAAGAGTGGGCTATCTCATGTACTGTAAGTTTAATTACATCATTTTCGAGCACACTAGAGTTGTTGCACATCATCGGAAACTCCATGCCATCATTGCCATTGAAAACCGTCATTGCCGGATAAGGGAAAGGATAACCAGGCAAATAAGTACTCATCAACCGAATACCATCAGCCGCTATGCGTGCCACCCTTTTATAGTCCAAGGACTTGTTGTGGTATGCCGCAGCTACAAAAGTACTACTCCCAGTTTTGTCATCAGTCACCACGGTGCAGGCATCGTAGTTGTAATGATCCGAGGCCCCAAATGCAAAGTCGGGCACACCTTTCGCTTCATATTTGAACACATTGCTCGCCGCGGACAAAAATACCTTATTCGCTTCTAAGTCTTCCGCCTTCCATATCGCTACCACCTCCTTGCTTTTGTGTGCCATATCCAAGCGTTGCAGATACTCGGGCTGAAACAACTCCTTGTCATTCTGGAGCAAGCCAGTAGCCCACACCATCATATTATTGGGCACCTCTATCGCCACTTTGTAATCGCTAAAATCATTGAAAAACTCCTGTATACCCGTATAAGGAGTCTCTGCCCAACCATGCAAATCATCGTAAACAGCCACTTGCGGATACCAATAGGCTACAAAATAACTCGTAGAGTCGCACACACACTCCCGAGGAGCACCATCGTCGGTAGCCATACGGTACTCCCAATCTAGGGAGAGGTCTGTTTTGGAGCGAGGCGGCAGAGGCACAGATAGCTTTATATCCAAGAAAGTAGAGGAGCGTCTTTGGTTTTCCTTCGTTACCGGCGTATTGTTTACATTTATATTGCTTATGGCTACACCGCCTACACGCAAGTCGGCGGCATTTATTTCCCAATCGCGCATCCCACCCGCTTTATAGAAGTCCTGGGCAATTTTCAGCCGCAGCATTTTTAAGGTATCTGGACTTTCGTTGTAATAAGTTACAGCCTCTGAACCGATTATTTTGAAGGTTTTTGGCTCCACCTTTACACGTATGTCATACTCCGCACGATTTATCCAATACTTCGGGCCTGGCTTACCATCGTAGCTGCGCGTCAGGTTTTTGTAGCTTTTTTTTAGGTTGAGAGGCATATACAGCGATGCTTGTGAATGACCAAGCGTGAGCCACATACACGCCGCCAAGAGGAAGGTAAAAAAGTATTTCATATCTGTTAAAAAAGTTTATTCTACAATGTATTCAAGCACAATAATAAGTAATAGGGCTAAATTAATTGATATTATTTTTATTCGGGTTTCCGTTTTAAAAATGACGTAATTTCATTTCAGTCAATTACTTACATTTTTAAAACGAAAACAAAAATAATATCAATCAATTTTAAACGCCCACTTAATTTTAAACGCCCACTTAATTTTAAACGCCCACTTATATAAAAATAGTGAAAAAAAAGCATAATGGCATGCCCTCCGAAAAACTGCCCTAGGGTTTACAGCGCAGCTAGTGCGAAGGAGAGGGCAGTTTTCGGAGGTCGGGCTATCCATTGCAATAGCCATTTTGTGCTTTTTTGTCTTCGCTAGAGGCTTCTAGGTAATCACACGCCGTATAGCTCACTAAGATTTTTCTAGGATAATGATAAAAAAGCACAAAATGGCTATTTCCACTACTATCCCTCATGCAGCAACACTCCCCACCGTGGTGTAGTGAAACCTCATTGCAACGTGTTTAAGTATCTGCGAAATGCCCAATATGACCACAATCCAGCTAGCCACAACAGTATGGAAGTACTATATGCAGCCCCAATGATACCGAATCGCTGTATGAAAAAATAATTTAATACAACATCGAACACCAGCACAGATACCGATATCTGCGTGTTGATATGCGCCAAGCCAATAGAGCTGATAATATTACCAAATGGAATACGAAACAGAAATGCCCCTACCAAACCAAATGCAAACGTAGGAATAAGCCGTGTAGCTGCACGATAATCGTCACCCAAAAATGACATGATATATGGTGCAACTAAAATCAATAATATATACATCAATAATGATAATAACGAAAACAGCTTGAGGTAATTTGAAGCATATTTTTTTAGAAAATCTTTATTTTTATACTGTTGCGATATTTTTACATTGTCTGTCTGCATTACCCCACTAGGTATGAAGAGCAGCGCGAAAGGTATAAGACTAGCGGCTTTATAAAGGGCAATACTGCTAGAGTCTTTGAGTAAGTAGCCAATAGAAAGAACATCAATAGAGTAAATGAGTTGAGAAGATACGCCGCCTAAGCTGGACATAATGCCATATTGCCAAAATGCTTTTTTTTGCACTTGAGTGTAGTGTGCCGTGGCTATATCACGCAGTAAGCCCTGCCGAAGAAGTATAAACCCCGCCACCAAAAATGGGCTGCCTACCAAAGCCAAAATATACCCTTTCCCTCCCCACAAATGCGTAAGTAACACCCCAGAAGCGAGCAATAAGACACTTTGCCCAATTTCTATATACGAAAACACCCTGTTCAGGTGGTGTATTCGATAGTAAGTTTTCACCATCTCATACATAAAAAGGCTAATGACCATAGGGCTGATGAGGGAGAGATAAGGATAGCTTTCGGGCAACGACAAAGGCATAATAGTCGCAAAACCTACCACCAATACAGCAAGTACAATAGACGCGACCAATCCTCGTAGGAAGACAAACTTGAAGAGTTGCCTTTTTTGGTGTTGAGAGGCTTGTATAGGACCATAACGATGGAGGCTTTGGTAAATACCAAAACCCGCGAACGGTACTATGAAACTGATAATATTGTAGCTATACGCCACCAGACCATAATCGAAGGTGGTTAGTAGCTTGATGACATAAAGTGATAGCAAAAATGCAATCAACTTATTGATAATAATGGCAGAAAAAACATAAATGCCTTTTCTGTTCCTGAAATCCTTCAGAAAACTGCTAATACCTTCTATGGATTGTTTTGGCAACGCGATGATATGTGGGCGTTTAAAATTAATTGATATTATTTTTGTTTCCGTTTTAAAAATGTAAGTAAGTACTTGGACTCAAATAATCGACAATTAGGAACGTAGGTATTTTTCGTTCAAACAAGCCATTTTTTGAGCGGATAGCATCGCTATCTAATTAAAAAATGGGGCAGTTTGGGCGGAAAAGACCAAGTTGATAATGTTGATTATTTGAGTCCAAGTACTTAATTGACTAAAAAGAAATTACGTCATTTTTAAAACGGGAAACCCGAATAAAAATAATATCAATTTTTGAGGGGTACACATTTTTCAAGTAAAAACCCAGGCAAAGTTCTTTGAAATTTCGGAAAAAAAGTTTATGGCAAGTTGGTAATCTGCCTCAATAGCCTTCCACGCAATGGTCAAAAAGGTCATTTTAGACAATCTATCTTTACAAATAATGTGTTCTATCTCTTTTGGCGTACAAGACTCTTTCAAGAATCTACCAAATTCAGATAATAGTAGGTAAGCCGCACAGGTCACCATTAGTAGTCGATTGATTCGGTCGGTCTTAGTTACTCTGGTTTTTTGAACATTAAAACCCTGCGATTTCATGCGTTTAAACATGTTTTCGATTTCAAATCGCCGTTTGTAATATTCGCATGCCATTTGTGCTAAATCCATATTGGTAAGCAAGTAAATAGGCTGGTCATAAGTTGATTTGTGCCAGCATATTAAATTGATGCCATCAACTGCATCCGGTATCATGAATACTTCTTCTCCAGGAAATGGGTAGGCGTCGGATGCATGTCCAAATTCATCACCTAGCTTGACTTTACGATTTTTTGTGGTTCTAAGGACGAACTCCCAAGAGTTTTTCAAACAAACGTCGCGTAAATCAAATCCATCAAATTCTCCATCACCTAAAAGGACACAACGACAATTTTTGGGGGAGAATGCTGCCAATTGATTTAACAAATCAACATGCATTTCCTCCGGGAAGTGCCCTTTTTCGCCCTTTCGAAGTGTCCAAATGATAGGAATAGCCATGTTTCGCCACAAAACAGAAATCATAAGTACCGTATGGTTCCCAATTTGCGACCCATCTATAACAAATATTATTTCTCCTTTCTTGGCAATTTTTTCTAAAACAAAAAGTGCTAAAGGAACGTGAAATAAATAAAAGCGCATTCTATAATATGTACCTTTGCGTTCAAACGAGTTAAAATGTTAGAGAAATATTTAGAAGTCATTGAGAAACAAATGCAATTATTTTTTTCAAATTTGAACGAGCGTGAGCAACGTCATTACGCTGCATTGGAGGCACAAAAACTGCCTTATGGAGGACAAAAGTACATACAGGATTTATTCAATATTCATCATAAGACGCTAAAAAGGGCTATAGATGAATTAAATAATCCTGAATTATTTGCACCACTTCCTACGGTTAAACAACGTCGTCCTGGTGGTGGTCGAAAAAAAAANGTCTGTAGCGACCGTCACGATAACGCCACAGGCAAACGCCGGCACCGTAGCAGCCAACCAAACTATATGCTCAGGAGGTGACCCAGTATCGTTTACTGTATCTGCGGAGGCTACTGGAAGTGGAGTCTTGACCTACCAGTGGCAAAACAGTAGTGATAATTTCACGTTCAATAATATAGGTGGAGCCACAAGTTCCACATATGATGTACCAAGTGGCTTGGTTGCTACGACCTATTATAGACGAGTAGTGACTAACACGCTCAATGGAGTATCCTGTACTGCCAATAGCAATACGCTTACAGCAACAGTAAACCCACAGTTTAGCTTATTAGGTGCAGATGTTACACTATTGTGCCCAATGGGGGGAGGAAATGCATCCACAACTTACGATTTTAGCATAGGGGGCACTTGGAGCGTAATATCGCAGCCAGCAGGTGCAAGCGCAGCAGTAAGCGGAGGGGGATTAGTTACAGGCATGACCGTGCCAGGCAACTATGTACTTAGCATCTCTATGGCTGGGTGCTTAGATCAAGTTACCATCTCACGACCTAGTTGTTGTGCCGTATTAAATTGTACAACAATAACCACTGCAAAAAACTGATACACGACCAAGTAGTTCACAAACTAATCTTTTTACGCTCCTCACACTTCTTGTACTCATCGCTCCAATGGCTATGGGCAGCCGCCTTAAAAACTGCCGATTCTAATCTAACAACGTTTGTACTGCAATAAAATGGCAGCTTTTGAAGCGGCTGCCAAGATAATTGCTAGCGATATGTCAAGATGAAAGGAAATTGGTATGCTATTTGATTGTAATGTAATTAATGATTATGATTTTCTTCAATTTTATTATATTGCTTTGACTCTTTAACTTATGGATAAATTCAATTTTTATACCCTTTCTGTCAGGATTTTCATGGTTTATGCCTTAGTTTTTTGTTTTGGCAAGGCAATGAGCCAATGCCCCAACCCACAGGCTATCCTAAGTGCGCCTTCACCCGTCTGTGTTGGAGGTAGTATTCAACTCAACGCCATGGGGGGACCAGCAAACACAAGTGGAGTTACTTTTTCTTGGTCTGGTCCGAATGGGTTCACATCTACCAGCCAAACCCCCGTAGTATCTGGAGGTTTTTTGCCAGCAGCTGCGGGTACATATACCTACAATTGCACGATTACGTTTGGAGCTCTGAACAGCTAGAGAGGCTTTTAACTCATTGATAAAAGGGTATCCTGTGAGTTTTGTGCTTTTCTGGAAAGTAAAAGGAGAAACAAGAGCAGATTTTAAGTTCTACAAATTCCTAAACGAATATCGGCAATGGTATAAAGTCCATAATGAACTCATTAGTACCGACAATCTCTATCAACTTCTTTGTCTAAACTTTAACCCATCATTTCCCGAAAGGGTATAATAAATCATTCAAACTATTAAACATTAAAAAGATGCTTAACGGTCAAAACAATCACATTGATACTATATTTTTAAACTTGGAGTTGATAGCTGTAAATATCTGGAAAAAAAATTTTATTTTCATGTTCCTACTTGCTATCTCAGGTACTCTCAACGCGCAATGTCCTATTTTATTAAACGCAGCGACAAACGGTCAAACCATAAGCACCGCTTGTGGTTGCAAGCTATATGATGAGGGAGGAGCTAGCGGAAATTACACCAATTGGACTACTTATACGCTTGTTTTACAGGCACCTGTAGGACAGAGTGTAAAATTGTCATTTAATTCCTTCTCGTCTGTACCTGCTGTTGACTACCTCCGACTCTATGATGGGAATAACACAGGACAGGTAAGGTTGAAGAGCTTAACAGGCAACTATACCAGCCCATTTACGGTGGTTTCGTCTGGACAATATATGATGCTAGAATGGATTGGGGGCGGTCCTCTAATGGCAGCAGGCTTTGATATAGATATCAGTTGTGTGTCGGCTGTAGCATCAGTAGGAAACTATGTATGGAAAGATACTGATAGCAATGGCTTACAAGAGACCTTTGCTGGTTTATCCGTAGTAGAGCTTTTCCTATATAAGGATATGGGTGCAGGCACTTTTGCAAAAGTGGATAGTGTCTTCACTAATAGTCCAGGTGCTTATATTTTTAATGTTACACAAAGTGGCACTTACAAGGTGAAGTTTCCTGTAAGTGGCGATGGCTTAGGAGGGCTTAATACTACTGCTAATGTAGGGGCAGATGATGCGGAAGATTCGGATGCAGACCCGCTCACCGGCTTTAGCCCTTCATTTATCCTTGACCCTTCTGGTACAGGGTTGCTGAAAAATAATATGACAATAGATGCGGGGTATAAAAAAATCTGTCAGAATAACTACACAACAGCGACTGTTCCCTTGGGCAGCGGGGCAAACGGAGCAACGGTTACGACAGACGGTGGTGGGATAAGAGGTGAAACAATAGGAACAAACGCTTATGCTAACAATTCAAATTATGCGGTTACAATACAGTCTCCCTTAGTAACAGGAAGAGTAAATTTACATCCCGTTTCCTACAATATTCCAACTGGTGATCAATTGATTATTTACGACGGGCCCAATACAGGTTCTCCTGTCATCGGAAGCATTACAGGTACAAGTATTCCTGTGCCATTGACTAATTATATTTCTACAGGTCGCACCCTGACGGTACAGCTATTAAGCGATGCTAGTAATCCTGGTACTTTTTTTATGGAATATAGTACCGGTGACAAGTTGGTTACCAATACGTGGGGTTGGAGTACATTATTACAAACCAGTGGAATTGAACCGAATAAGGCATATTTGATAGGTTACTCTAATCGCGGTTTTAGTTTTGGCTTTTTTGATGCAAATAAAAATTTAGTGAAAACAGAGGTTGCCACTTGTATCAATCGTGGACAGGGTGCCCCTATACCTGCAAATTCCAACGCATATGGTGCAGTTTCTTTTACAAGAGATACTTTGGCTCCAAACGATTTTTCCCCCTTGGAATTAGCCAGAATTGTTTGGGTATTGAAAAATGCCCCTTCATTAGGCTATAATTACAATACTGACCCTGATGCAGCATATAGTGTTCAACAAGCCTGCGGGGCATTATTAGGACAAGAGGCAATAGTTAGTGATTTAGCCAAGCAAGCCATTATGGCAGTCTCTACTGTTCCTATTCAACCAATTATTGCAATAAGTGCTTGTGACTCTGTTGTAGTTGGCAATAGTATTTCTTATACGATTACTACCAATTCCAATGTATTGAATTTAGACGTTTCAGATGGTGGGGCATTACCTACTTTATGTGGTACGAATCCACCAGGTACAAGTTTAGTTGGCAATGTATTGACCGTTGGCGGTAGTGGTACAAGGTCGGTTACAGTTTGTTTGACGAGAAACACAGTAACCTCTTTGAATTTAACCGTAAAGGACCTAACAGCATCTATAGATAAATTAGAGGTTTATTACCCTTGTGACCCAGCTATTCAACGTTTCCTTTTACTTTCCTCCTCTCCTTATCCATACAGCTATGCTTGTGGTAAGTGGTTATTGGCGCAAGGCTCCGTTGGTAACTACGTCTGGAACGATACCAATAGCAACGGCACCAACGACGAACCCGCTTCGGCAGGTATCAATGGCGTGACCGTACAACTATGGAACGCAACAACCAATACCTTAGTATCTACCACTACAACGGCAAATGATGGTAGCGGCAACGCAGGATACTACAACTTTATAGTCACCGCAAGTGGCAATTACTACGTCAAGTTTCCGACAACCAACGGTACAAAAAACTTAACCATGCAAACGACCACCGCCGCAACAGATAATAACTCTGACGCGAATACCTTGACAGGTCAAAGCCCCGTTTTTGCGATAGACATTAATGGTACGGGTACAGCTAAAGACAATCCAACGATTGATGCAGGGTACAGTTGTCCACCAAACGCTGGCACAGACGGCAGCACCAGTGTATGCGATAATTCCATGGCAGCGATAGATTTGAATCTATTGATTACGGGTGAGCAAGCAGGCGGCACATGGACGCGTACCACGGGCGCAGGTGGCACCTTCAATGCGGCAGCAGGCACTTTTACGCCGGCAGCAGGGGCGACCAGCAGTACCTTCACTTATACTGTGACTGGAACTGCCCCATGTCCTGACGATCAGTCTGTAGCGACCGTCACGATAACGCCACAGGCAAACGCCGGCACCGTAGCAGCCAACCAAACTATATGCTCAGGAGGTGACCCAGTATCGTTTACTGTATCTGCGGAGGCTACTGGAAGTGGAGTCTTGACCTACCAGTGGCAAAACAGTAGTGATAATTTCACGTTCAATAATATAGGTGGAGCCACAAGTTCCACATATGATGTACCAAGTGGCTTGGTTGCTACGACCTATTATAGACGAGTAGTGACTAACACGCTCAATGGAGTATCCTGTACTGCCAATAGCAATACGCTTACAGCAACAGTAAACCCACAGTTTAGCTTATTAGGTGCAGATGTTACACTATTGTGCCCAATGGGGGGAGGAAATGCATCCACAACTTACGATTTTAGCATAGGGGGCACTTGGAGCGTAATATCGCAGCCAGCAGGTGCAAGCGCAGCAGTAAGCGGAGGGGGATTAGTTACAGGCATGACCGTGCCAGGCAACTATGTACTTAGCATCTCTATGGCTGGGTGCTTAGATCAAGTTACCATCTCACGACCTAGTTGTTGTGCCGTATTAAATTGTACAACAATAACCACTGCAAAAAACTGATACACGACCAAGTAGTTCACAAACTAATCTTTTTACGCTCCTCACACTTCTTGTACTCATCGCTCCAATGGCTATGGGCAGCCGCCTTAAAAACTGCCGATTCTAATCTAACAACGTTTGTACTGCAATAAAATGGCAGCTTTTGAAGCGGCTGCCAAGATAATTGCTAGCGATATGTCAAGATGAAAGGAAATTGGTATGCTATTTGATTGTAATGTAATTAATGATTATGATTTTCTTCAATTTTATTATATTGCTTTGACTCTTTAACTTATGGATAAATTCAATTTTTATACCCTTTCTGTCAGGATTTTCATGGTTTATGCCTTAGTTTTTTGTTTTGGCAAGGCAATGAGCCAATGCCCCAACCCACAGGCTATCCTAAGTGCGCCTTCACCCGTCTGTGTTGGAGGTAGTATTCAACTCAACGCCATGGGGGGACCAGCAAACACAAGTGGAGTTACTTTTTCTTGGTCTGGTCCGAATGGGTTCACATCTACCAGCCAAACCCCCGTAGTATCTGGAGGTTTTTTGCCAGCAGCTGCGGGTACATATACCTACAATTGCACGATTACGAAACCTAACGCCTTAATCAGCACAGTTAGTTTAATACCCAACTCAAATTTCAATACAACAGGATCTGGAGGAAATGTGTCCTCTGGCTACACCTTCAATAATGTGGCACCAAGCTCATTGGCTCAAGGTCAATGGGTTATTGCCAACGCCAACGCCGTAAACGGTGCATGTACTGATCACACCACAAGTGCAGGTACAGGTCAGGTTTTGTGGTCGCGCGGTCATGCCACCAATACCAATGCTGTTGTATCTAGAGATGTTGCCTTGACTGCTGGCACTCGCTATAAGTTTAAGGCTTGGGTAGCAAAACCTGTTGCTGCATTTTCTGGCAACAACCCCGCAGCCCAATTATGGGTGAATGGTACGTTGGTAACTGGCACAGGAGTCCTTAACAATCCAGTATTGTTGAACTTATATCCTGCCTGCACCTGGGAGACCATTGAGTATGATTTTACGGCAGCTACTACAAGTACGCATACATTTCAAATAAGGAATGGTGTAACAAGTGCAGATGCAAATAATGTATTTATGATAGATGATATTACGCTCTATCCATATCTAGATTGTGTGGAGAGTAAGTCAGTAAATGTGGTAGTGCAAAACTCTCCCATAAATATATTATCAAAAGGCTATGCAGTTGTCAGTTGCGCTCCAGATTATACAGGAGTTACACTTGCCTTGGAGAATATAAGAAATATGGGGACTGATATACTAATCCCCGCCAACCTTGGAAAGGACGTGACCGTACCAATGATGTATGGGTGGACAGAATCTCAATTTGGAGGAAATACAATATGTGGGGTGAGTATAAACCAGAAGAATGGGACAATATATGCAGCTGCATCTGGATTGATGATAAACCAATTTCCCGGTGGAAACAGTACACCCTTGCCCAATACAGCTACTCCTAGTATTTACAGCATTTCGGCAGACTGCATGGTGCCCTCTTTGGTGGCAACATTGCCTGCGGGTACCCTAGGTATTGGAAGTATAGATTACGATACTTTACGCAATGTAATCTATGCAAGTAATATGGATAATGGACTTATTTACACCGTCAATGCGACTACAGGTGCGATAGTTGGTTCACTCGATGTACTCTCAGCAGCAGATGCTGTGAATGGTACCCTTGCGCCACTTGGCAAAAGGCCAGCCGCTGTCAGGTATAATCCAGTAAATGGTAGGTTGTATTATAGTGTATGGGCGAATAATGCGGCATTCTCTGGTGGGTACTTTAATTTGACGGCAACCGCTAATTCTATCCGTTCCATTGCTGTCAATGTAGATGGTACATTGAATATCGCAACAGACAGGTTTGAAGTCAATATCCCATCCAGAACCAATAGCAGTGGTGTGAGTCAAAACTATTCGCAGCCTATTTTTGATATAGAATTTAATGCAGCGGGTAATAAGGTACTTCTAGCGGAATCAAGTTTTTTTATAAATTTTGAAGTAGCAGGTCAATTATATGCAAGCGCACATGATGCACGTGTACTAGAGTACGGTTTATCAGGAACGACATGGACACTTGCCGCTACACCTGGAAGTAATCAGTCTTCCAAATATGATATTGGTAGTGCAGGCGCGTATTTGGGGGCAAATGCAAGAGGAGGTGTGGATTGGGCTTACCAGTCGGTAAGTGGCAATTCATTTGTCGGTGACGAGGCATATATAGTAGCTACTGGAGATGCACTAAGGCTGGCAGCTGCTGATGGAGACTATAGTTATGGATTGCAGTTCACATCAGCCTCTGGGGGTAATCGAAATAGTAGCGTCTTGGCTGATATGGGCAATAATGTCTTGTTTAAATATTCATTTGGTGATGTAGATGTGTATAGACAAAGTTGTACACTTCCGAGTGGCATCACTCTCACGCAAACAGCACCGACCTGTACTGCTGGCGGCATCGCCAATAATAACGGAAGAATCACGCTAACCGCTATCTCCAATGCCAATAAATTTGGCGTTTCCACGGGTGCCACCTACTCGGGCACGCCAAATTATGCAGCAGCTACTGCGATAGGTACGCTGCCACAAGATTTGCAAACCGCAATCCCAAATGCTGGTGGGACTTATACAATCCGCTTTTTTAATGGGACGGACGACTGTTATAAAGATACTACCATAATAATCAGTGAAGTAACGTGCTGCTTGCCTGCGGAATACACATTATGCCTAGGTGAAACCTATACATTAACCGCACTAGCTGGCACAACCAATCACCAATGGAAAGTCAATACAGGCAGTGGTTTTGTCAATATACCAAGCGCAACTAATTCAACTTACGTAGTCTCTACGGCTGGTATTTATAGTTACGATGCGTTGCAAACTGGCTGCTCAGTTGAACTTTGTTGCCCTGTAACTTTCTTTGAGAACAACCTAGATGCCGGAATTATTACAGGAGACCAAACCATCTGTACTGGTAGTGACCCAGATCCCTTTACAGTTACAACTGCTGCAACAGGTAGTGGCACTTTGAGCTATCAATGGCAGAGTAGTACGACAAGTTGCGTGGCAAATTTTTCCAATATTGCCTCGGCTACTGGTGCTACTTATGACGCACCTTTAGGTTTGACACAAACGACCTATTATCGAATTGTCGTTACTTCTACTTTTAATGGGGTGGCTTGTAATGACACTACCAATTGTGTTACTGTCAGTATTTCCCCCATCGCAAACGCTGGCACAGACGGCAGCACCAGCGTATGCGATAATTCCACGGCAGCGATAGATTTGAATCTATTGATTACAGGTGAGCAAGGAGGCGGCACATGGACGCGTACCACGGGCACAGGTGGCACCTTCAATGCGGCAGCAGGCACCTTTACGCCAGCAGCAGGAGCGACCAGCAGTACCTTCACTTATACTGTGACGGGAACTGCCCCATGTGCTGACGACCAGTCCGTAGCGACTGTCACGATAACGCCAGAGGCAAACGCTGGCACAGACGGCAGCACCAGCGTATGCGATAATTCCACGGCAGCGATAGATTTGAATCTATTGATTACAGGTGAACAAGCAGGTGGCACATGGACGCGTACCACGGGCACAGGTGGCA
>CAJPEV010003872.1:0-26923 GCA_905338385.1 Darwinula stevensoni
TTTATTATGCAATCCATGAATATATATATGGAAAGCATGAAATTATTTTCTATTTTTAACAATATATGACTCAGGGAATCATTAAATGCTGAAGTTAAGGTTTTTATTACAGCAGTACACGGGATTATGGAAGAGTAGAATCCCAACCTCTCAAGTACTAGATCTACTTTATCCTAAAAGGAAGTGAGTTCCTTTGAACATCCGTTCGTTCTCCCGAGGTTCCGGTACAAGAGGAGGAAGCAGTAGGTCACTTTGCTACTCATGAGTGCTGGTGAGTATGGGTAACCGTGTACTCGTCCAACCATTCTGGAGTTTTGAAGAACGTAAAGGAATAGGAGATGAAGTATATCAATTCTCTTCGGTGGTACTGATGGAGTCTTTAGATACACATGAATGCCAGGGGAAAATTAACATAAATCTAACGCAAAATGAATGTAAATGTGTTTTTGTAATGCAAACGGAATGTCAATTTCACGTAAAATTGACGGTAATTTTATATCACCGTTTACGTATCACAGAGGTGACATTTCTGCAAACATGTTGCCATTTTCTTGACAACGGTTTGCGTAAAAATGATATTTAAAAAATGGACAAAAAATTTACGTTCATTTTACGTAAAATTATCATGAACATGCTGTTTGGGCGGGGTTGTCTAAAAAGAAATCCATATGAGGTTTTCACAAGATGAAAGAATAACCGCGCACCTTTTCTTTAAGTCTGAAAATTTACTACCGCCTGAAGATGCCTTTTGCCTGCCCCCGAGAGAAGAAAAAATAAGTGGCTTTTTCTTTCCCCGATCAGCGGTTTTTCGGTTTTTTCGGCAAAGAGTGCGTTTTTTTCCTGCATGGTTTTCAGGTCGTCGTGTCGTTCGGACGTTCTAGAGGTAACTGAGGTAACCCTAGGTAACTATACTGTTTACCATAACATATACATACCTTTCGTGCTACCGGTGCTTTTCCGCTTTCATGAGGATCTATTCTTCTCATCGGCCATTGCCATTGCAGCTCGGACGGCCATGGAGCGCCTGGCCATCGCGTCGGTCAAACGGCCTCGTCGCCGGACGGTTCCCACGCCTGAGAGATATCTGCGATATGCGGAACGGCAGCCGATTTCGTAGTTGGGGCGAAATGGTGCATCACCATGTCGTCCCAACCAAGCAGCAAAAAATATAAAAAATGTTCTTCATCCACAAGTCATCATCTTTCTTCCGGTTGGTCTCTTTCCTCCGAAAATCTCAATTAATGGCTACCCGGGGGGGGGGGAAATAAAAAAAAAAAAACANCAAAAGAGCCACTTTTCCTCATCTACGAGTCAATATCTTTCTCATGGTTGGTCTCTTTCCTCCGAAAACCCTCCAGGAGTGGTTACCCAGGGGTTAGAGGCGAGCAAAAAAAAAAAAAAAAAAAACTGAATGAAATTCACGCTGAAACTCAGACGAGATTCAGCTTTCTCCTCAATCCGAGGGAGAGACATGGAGTTTCCCACTCGCTGAAACGATTCAGAGGGAAAAATAGCATGCCAAATTTCGTTCATATTGATCCTCATCGCCAGACCCGATTTTCAGATTTTGAATTGAAATGGTCCTTACTGCTGCCTGTTCAAAAGACTTTGCTGAATCACTTACACCTAATGTCGGCGGTCGTTTTGCTTTTTCTCGTCCGGACGATCTCGCATTCCTCTCATTGGTTTCAATTAAATCCAGCAGACGCTGCAGAGTTTTTTTTTAAGCTCAAGTGCTTTTTTTTAAGCTTAAGTTTTTTTGTTTTGCAGTTCTTGAGGCTGCCGTCGTTGTTATACCGATTGGATCGAATGCAGCGAGGAAGTTCGCGTCTTCCGGATGCGAAACGATCGAAAGTAGAGAAAGGAGTTAGATTGTTGAAAATAAAGGTTTTTTTTTATTTAAACACGAGATGGAAAACTCCAAGGGGGTTTCAGTAATTCTGACATTGACGAAATAAATAAAAAAGGCGGCATCAAATCGCAAAAAAGTGGGAACAGAAAGAGAGAAGTAGTAGGAGGAGAAACGCGGAAGCGAAGGTCGGAGGATCCAGCCGGTGAAGCACGAGGATCCAGCCGATGAAGCACGAGGATCCAGCCGATGAAGCATGAGGGCCTGATGGAAAAAGCCATTCGATCGATCCGGAGGAATTCGGGGTCGATGGATCACCTTGTCGTTTAGGGCCTAGACGTGCCCGCGAGGAGAGGCAAAATATGAGGCAAAAGTTGAGGCACAATAACTGGCAGAGCGGGTTTGAGAGCCTCGACCAATTCGGCCATGAAAGCGTTAAGGGCTTCGTTTTGCCGGCTGCTGTCGGTCGACTTGCCCGTGGAGTCTGATCCACCGTCGATCATGTCTTCGAGGAGGCGTTGGATCCTGCTCCCATCGACTCGGGACGAGGTCGAGGGCAGAGACAAGCCCGCAAGGAACGGCAGAAGTTCTGGCAGAAGTTTAGGCACCAGAATAGGCAATAGGGGGACGATGGCCTGGACGAGCCCGGAGAGGAAAGTGCTGAGGGTCGGATCTTGCCGGCTCAACTCGCGCAGGATTCCAGTCCGATCGTTAAGTATGGCGCTCTGGATGAGACGCTGCGTCCCACTCCCGCCGCCGGACGAAGGCGAAACCCGGGGCAACAGGCTTGCGGCCCCGCGGTCTCCATGTCTTCTGGTGACAGACTCGGATGTCCTTCCCTCTCCGCCTGCAAATTGGACAAAGGGCAACATTCAAGGTCTCAGTAAGGTCGTCAATAAGCAATTCTTTCTCTTTGGGACATTCCTTTGTGCAACCATACATTTACAGTCAACTCTCGGTGTAACGCCACCGTTGCTCATCGCCGAATTTGGCGCTACAACGAGAGTTGCGCTATATATAATCATCTATTTCACGCTTTATATAGACCTATGGGGATTTGAGTCCACAAGAAATGGCTGGCGATAAGCGAGGGCGCCGCTATATCGAGCAACGCATTACAAGCGTTGACATTCTCTTTTTTTCAGAGCACATTCATCCGATACTCGGTCACCTTCGAAATCCGTTAAGGATCTCAAATTCCCGGATGTTTCCCCCTCTCAGGCGAGTGCATTCCCAACAGGAGGAAAGGGACTCTCACATCCCGCCTCCAGACCGCTCGCTGCTACTTCACCTCCGCGGTCCTCCGAGACTCGGCGCCATCCTCCGATCGAGTCCTGCTCGCGCAGCCGAAGGAGAACAGACCGTCGGGTTTTGCTCCTGTTGCCTCCAGCGGCAGTCGCTTGCTCGCGTGGAGAGAACTGCTCGTTCCTGAGAAACCTTGCGCTCGTCTCTCCCTTGCTTCCTTGAATTTATTTTCGCCGAACTTATTCTGAGACGTATCGCTATCGGGACCGATAGGAAGAACCTTACATTTCCTTCCATTGAACTTCATCAACAGCTTCTAACTCCGCTCTAAGTTCTTAATGCTTTTCTCCCCTCGCAAATTCGCCGATTCCCCTCGTTGGGCCCCCAACTAAATCGTTTATGCATGCCAAAAAATTATGCAATCCCAGGACGCAGCCCTGAGGCACACCGCTTGCGATCCCAACGTCTGTCGATGCGCCACCATTAAGCCAAATGTGTATGTGGTGTGGGTTCAAAAAGTCACAGAATTACCTTTTTCGCTGATATTTGTGCCTAAAACCTTTTTTTTTTAAGACTTAATGGGGTTCAGGTTATTCAGCAAGTAAATCTTCCCCATCCAGAATCTCATCTGCGCTGAGAATATATTTCCTTGTTTCGCACGTAATATCGTAATAATTTCGGAGCTGGGGTGGAAAAGGTCCGTCAACTGGAAGAGTATCTTATTGCGTCACCAGGAAGCGTAATTTCTCATGCAGTCTGGTGGACTGACACCGAGCCAGTGTCACTGCAACACCTTGTTCTTGTTTCCCATAGGACGCATCTGTGGAAGTTGGGGTTCGCAAAAAAAGATATTTTGAACGAACAAAGTGCAATGTCTTTTTATAATATTATTTTTTGAAACGATGAGCAAATGAATATTTCAACAGGATGTTTTAAATTAGATATCATATCATGCATTAATTGTCCTTTTATTACTCAACGTCTCAGCTATGATTGCCACATCCTTCTTCACCAGAATAATTTCACGAGTTATAGAGGATTACTAAGTTCCCCGTGTTCGGCCTTCCAACATACTAACTTTTGAACTCGACCGCTTCACCTATACTCCCAGACGCCCCAGACTCGATTCAAGCTCAGATGATGAATTTTCTTCATCATGCAGAATCGACGCCGACCGACCGCGACTACAGAGGAACTCGGGCGGGTGGGGGGACGTAGACGTTACCTTTGGCGCAGGACACGTGGCATCGGACCTTCGGCGAGGAAAGCCGGGATCCCAAGGAGTAGAGTTGGGCCTCCAGGTTCCTTCCCATGCTAACCGGGCTTCTCAGCAGCCTCTCCTCCCCGCACATTCTGCGAAGTCGACCAAAAATATTTCTAATTCCAAGGGGAATCCCGAAAAAGTACTGCAAGTGAGTGGTTCGTCTCATGGACGATTGAGCATGGTGACGATTACCAATCACCCCTCTCGGAAGTGAAATTTAAAACGAGGGGAATCGTGTCCGAAAGTACTCGCCCCTATGCACAAGGTCGTACTCGTTTGACTTGCAATGGTTTGAAGTCGCTCATCATACGACTCCACGCATAGGAGACGAATTTCGCTTTCAGGACCCGAATAAACGGGAAACATTACGGATGGTCTCATTTGAGCGCCACATCTTTGAGTTTTCGAACGGTGTGTGGTTCAATCTGTACACGGAGGAATATGCCTATGTTAGGCCTGCCTTGCTTACAAGCCCTGTAATTAACTAAAAAGCAGCTAAGGGCGGATTTTTGAACAGAGCTCTATCCGGCAATGCAGCTATATTTACGAATTTATCATGCATTTTCTCTGAAAGAAAGCTACGTTATCGGATAGTGCTCTGTTTAAAATCCACCTTAAATTATGCACTGTGGAATTAGGTTATAATTTTTTTTTGCATTGGATGATGCTGTCAATATGAAATATAGAGAATTAGTTCATAAATGGAAAGGCAGCCATTGCCGGAAGTGAATAAATGATTCAAATGACATTTCCTTTCCCAATTACTATCGACGACGTCAGGCAGCTCCGCGATGGAGATATATTATGATATTTCCCAATATCCTAATGAAAGCAAAATAATTATCGGGAATATCAGCATCAGCATCAAATTAGGTTCCTTTGACGTACCTCTTCCCCTCCACGACGAAATCAGCGCTCCGGCAGCCTTGAGAGTCCTTGACGTCGATCACGGGACACGACAGCCTCAGGTTCGTCGAGCACTGGAAGAACACCCACTCCCGTCAAGAAAACCGAACCACACCGTAAGACACCAAAAGCCAGAATTCGTGCATCCAACCGTGAAACGATACGAGCAGGCTTGAGGGAGAGCGTCCCTGCTCGCCCCGAGCGTTTCCTCCACGTTGTAGGATTCCCCAGGGAGGAGGTTCTTCCTCGTGATGCATGGTGCCTCTGCGTTGCTACCGCTCACTTCCGCAAAAACAGAACGGTTCGGATGTCATATCATTGCGGAATTTTAACGAATAAAACTATTTAAATGACCTGACATCGAGAAGTGATTAACCTTGAATGACAGGATCCTTGCCGTTCATTCGTGGGCTGGTCAAAAAGATTCAAGCCTGATGCACTTCCTTTTGCAATTCGCCTTTATTGCTTCTCTCATGAGAAAACAGATGTCTTTCATGGTGACTGACAGAAAATTATTTTATTTCTCTGTGAAAGATGATTTATTTCATTATTCAATCAATGTGTTAAAAAGGGGTCAGCTTCGATGTTATGAAAATTAAGAAAAATGCTGGGATGAAAATTTATCCCGCCTAAGAAGTCGGTCTCCCAGCAGATCTTTCAGCAGCTTAGAGGATGGAGTCCTCCTGACAACAATCTGAAAGTTCTGCTCGGTGATCGACTTCTTAGGGGTGATAAAATTCACCACGGCATTTTTCTCAATTTTAATCATCCTGAAGCAGACCCCTTTGTACCACATTGGAAAGAAAATAATTGAAGCCGACTTTACTCGACAAATAAAATGAAACAGTGCTAGTCACCATTGAATACATCTTATTCTCACGAGTGCCTTCGGTTATGAACTTTTTCATCAAACCACGTATTTGGCTCTCAGGAGGGAATTTCTGCTGTTTCTCCACGATTACGTTTTCCTGCTTCGCCTAGCCGTTGCATCTCGGAAAGGAATAGGGCTTGGCCATTTTGCAAATTGCAACTCTTTTCCAATCTTCCTTCTCGGACATAGATCCCAGGACGAAAGGAAAATAATTTTTTGACGAAATTATTATTTCCCTCTAAGGGGTGGAATCACTTTCCTTTCTCCCTTCACTAATATGTGCAAATCGCACTGAGACCATTCGTCCGATTGTCTCATTAATTGGCTCTTCGAAATACGGATGATAAATGTTGTTTAATGTCGGGAACAAAGGAAAGCTTGGCCACTTGCGGAACGGGAAAAAAAAATTCCCCCGGCGTATGACGTCGCGATGAAACCGACTCGGGCAGGCAAGTTACAAGGCAGAAGCGAATATTAGCAAGTACTTCAATACACACAACAAAATAATGCTTTTATTTTTTAGCGAATAGCGTGGTTCGCCCTTGGGTATTTAAGAATCTCTAGAAGAGCGAAGAGAGACAACGGAACTCACGAGATTCGAAGCCCTGCGCCTCGGCGACTCCCTAAAAGAATGAAGAGATCAACGTAAATTTCCAATGAATCTCTTTTCCAATGAATGAACTCCGATCACTTATGAGTTTCGGTAATAGTTAATGAATCGGGACCTATTATCGAAGGATGATTGGATACGCCATCGCCATACCCGATTTTTAGATTTGGAGCAGAAAGTGCGTGGACTCCTGTCTATTCAAAAATTACATTTGCCAGTTCCCATCAAATTTTTTTTTTCCACTGGCATATTCATTGCTGTCACGGCGAAGTCGCCAGCCGTATGGGAATTTTTTTTCGTGGCAAGATCCTCTTAATCTCTCGCCCTTAAGGAGAGAATCCATCGAAATTCGGGAGAAAAAAAAGTATTAAAAAAAAAAATATCGGCGAATCCCGATTTCCGAAAATGAAACTTGCCTTACAGCCGCAGAGGAAGAGAGGCAGGAAGACGAGATAGAGCGACATGATGCACGAACCGTACTGGAAGGATCCCAAGCCGACATCCCACTTTTATCCATTTTTTCTCCCCGTTTCGCGAAACCAGTTCGCGGCGCTCCGAATTGGCGATGACGAAATTGACCCGGCGATTTCGCCATCCCCTTACCGTGTGTGCGCGTCCCCGCTTCGTCTCTCTCAGGGTTCAGGGTGAACGACGTGCAGGTGAAAAAAAAAATTAATTTGGCGATTTTCCTCCCGCCTTCACCGACAGATAGCAGCACATAGCGCATCGAACTTCGACGAACCGTTCGGTCAGGTGAAACTTCCTGTTTTCGCTTTGGAGAATATTGTCTAGAATCATTTTAAAAGCGACAGTTTCGCAATCAAAATGGCACAGGAATGAAGCCTCTATCCCAAATAGAAAATAAGTTGCAAAAAGAAAAAGTTTGCCGATTTGGCCGCGTGTTGACGCCGCCAACCCCCAAGAAAAACCTTTCAACTGCCTATATCGAGTGATTAGCGAGAAAACTTTTTTTTTTCTAATTTCTTTTTAAAAGTTTCTTTAAATCGACCCTGCTTTACACATGCGAATTTTCGATTCTCGGCCTCCGCCAGCGTGAAAGCTGCAATGACCGATTCTGCTGACTGCCATGTGACCTCGCGCTTCGGTGAGCGAGTTCCAAAATCATCATTACCGTGCCAATGCCTAGCCGAGGCGTATTTAACGCGATGCGCAATTTCTTCGTTGCATCAGAGTAGGAAGGGAAGTCTATTTGCTGTCGGATTCGCCATCAGCGCGCTTAAATTTTGGCATGCCGCAAGGAATTAAGTATGAATTAAGCACGAATTAAGCATTAATTAAGCATTCTCCCAACATCGTCTGAAAATGTGCCTGCTTAAAAAATCTATAACTGCATAATAACGTATAGGGAGGACATTCATATATCATGCCTTCAAGTCTTGATGGGAAAAAGGAAAACAAATTTTAACTAAAAAAAATTCAATGATGGTGTTCCTCCGAAATATTTCTTATTTTTCAACTCGCATTTGGGGGAAATAACCAAAGTTGTCAATATCAAATCGAGTACGACAGATTTAAAGGCCCTGGGATACATAAATGTATGTGGTTTGGGAAAACCTATTTGATTCAAGATGGGATACAAAATCAACAGCCAAAAAGAAAGTCAACAAAACCCATAAAATCAGCAACTTTGCCGATATTGAAAACTTGAAAAAAAAATTATGAATAAAAAAAGTGTTACTGGACGAATTTCCATGTGTACACAGATCGTACATCCAAGTAAGCTAGATGTTATTTTCAGAAGTCCATTTGCCAGGAAATTTGCAAGCGGTGGAAGAGAGCGATTTGGCAGGTCAGGCAATTATGAGTTTCCTTCTCCGAAATTAATTCAGATATGGAGGTTTTTTTAAATGGCATTTTGGAGCACTTGGATGTGAGGATCGCATATGTTTCTTAAATTTATTTATGCTAATTTAAAAATTAAATCGGAGGCCATGACCTGACTCAATTCAAAATGGGACCCACCCGGATCGAAGTCTCTATCGCCTCTTCAGAATGGCGATGTCCCAATGAGAAGACTCCGATGGTGAATTGTAACTCGCATGGGTTAAAAAAAAAGGATTATATTACTCAATTTCGATGCTGTTTTCAAATCCTACACGGATGCGAATCACAATTGAATCTCTCAGGACCATCGAACGATTAATTCGCATCCGTAACTCCTGAGATGAAAATGACTGGCGATTGCCCGAAATGTCAGGTGTGAGATCCCACCCCGAAACAGCGGTTCATGCCCCCAAGCGGCAGAAGACTGTCCGATTCTTCAGTCGGTTTTCGTGCTGCCAAGCAGTCTAGTTTAGTAGCGGCTGTATTCGCCGACCGAAAAGACTTGTTGATACGAGAGAAACAGGGGCGCTTCCTTGCATGGTTGTCGTGTCGTCACATTGTCGTGTCGTCGTGTCGTCGTGTCGTCGTGTCGTCGTGTCGTCGTGTCGTTCATTCCTTGTATCTATGCCACCTCGGTTCTTCATTTAGTTTTCATTTCATCTCATGTCAGTTAGTGTGCCCCACCGTCAAGTGATCTCGGCGGATCGCCAGGTCCACCTGCCATTATAAAGTATAATTTTTCAGCTTTGCTGGAATTTTATATGAACTTCTTGCTGATTGATGGAAGGATTCCAGAATTTAGGGATGGACGAAGAGGTGATTCATTAGAGCTGAATGCATCTGAATAGAGTCCTCAGTTTATTCAAATATGTAGATATAAATATTATATAGATATAAATATTATATAGATATAAATATTATATAGATATAAATATTATATAGATATAAATATATTAGTGACCGAGAATTAATCGATTCGCCCCACAACGGGGTCGGTCCACCAATCAGCTGGCTGATTATTAGAACAAGTATGATTTACGCGATGAACCATGTCGTCCGCATGGTTCCATGAGTCACAAATACTGCTAATTAATTCACGGTTGATGACTCATTAACAATTAAGACAAAGCATCAAATATTGTCCCCATTGATCACAGTCACAGCAGTTCATCAAGGCTCGGTAATTGATAATTCTCAGTATGTTAATATTTATCATTTTTTTATAATTCTCTTAATAATTGAGAATGTTTTTTGAGAAACTATCTATATGAAGTTGCAACCCAACGATGCACTTGATATGGAGACATCAGGTAGATCACTTCCATTTCAGGAGCCATTTGTAATCTTTCCAGAATCACGTTCATCGGAGGATCTCGACGGCCATCACCGCCTTCCGAAATGGTCACCGACCGTCGCCGGGGGAACCCGCTCCGAGTCTTCAAGAGGTGACGCAAACCCCGACCACCTGCCTCGAACCGGTTCAGCGTCGATCAGAAATCCGGGGCAAGGTCATCCCCGTCCTCCTCGCACATCCCCAGCGCAACCCATTTCAGTCCTTGATCGTATCTTCACATCCTCTGGCTGCTCCTCCTCTTTCCCTCTAGCTCTGAAGCGAGTTCCATCGACTAGAATGAGAAATCGGCGAGCGCTCTGAAATTCGCGGTTGGCGAACATAACGTTTAACTTTGCCTTCTTCGGCTGGCCTCTGTCGTTTCATCTGGGCTGATGGTTTTACGTTGTTCGAGGTTGAGATGAAGGAAAGGGGACAGAAGCTAAAGTCATTAAATTATTAATATTACATTTGCATATATTACTTTTTAAAATGATTCATGCTAATGTATATCATTATATGTTGTCAAATGTTGTAATGTACTCAAATATAATGCAAGACATTCGAAAATATTATTAAATGACATTTCTGAACATTTTTTCCCAAGTGGCTCTGATTGGCTGGTCTTCAGCATCTCTGAATGAACTGGATTGTTACAGAAGAAAGCCTGTTGTTACACTGCAGTAAGTGGTCTGATTATCACATTGACCGCCAATGTACGAGATAACTCTGATTTCTAGTATTGCATGATGGAGTTCTGGATGTAAGTAATTACTTTCTTATTGTTCGAATTTCTGTGACTGACTAAAAAAAAATAAGAAAGATTGGATTTAATAATTTCTTTAACTTTTTCTTCAAATTTCTGTGGCGTGTGAATAAAAAAAATTGTGGCCGTCAATGTGCTAATAAGTTCCGAGATTGAATTTGCATGAAGCTGTGGTGACTGTTTCCTTCTGCTGATAGTAATCTCTTTTGAAGTTATCCTCTACGGCATCTGCACAAAATTGTCCAGTGTTTCTTCAGCCGCTGGAAGCACGGCAGATGCCAGTCTTTTGGAATCGCCAGAATCGTTTGCCTCGCGTTCGCAAATTGCTGCTTTGAATTTCCTGAAATCTCCTTCCCTTCGGCACACTCTTCAGCTTATGGAACGAGTACGAATCAGTGGGAATTCAAGACCGGCAGGTTGGGCGGACGGTGAAGTACGGGTTTTACAGGGTAGGTCAGAAATCGCCAGACACAGCATTGTCATGAGCTAAAGATCGTTCTGAAAGCACTGCGGTGTCAGGCAATTCAAGCAGAATTACGAACGCGACGCGAATTCTGTCGGCAATGCATTCCCAGTCGAGGGATTCGCACTCGAGCGCGTGTGAGCTCATGGCATCTTCGCCCCATCGCCTTCCTTCCGGTTCGTAGCTCGTGAGTTCTTAAGGGATTCTAACGTACCGCTTCATCCATTGTTCGATTTCAGTTTCTCGTGAGTTTGCATTTGGTTTCGTGTATCGGTAGACTTAGCTTCCTCGATTAAAAGCCGAAGATATTCCCCCAATAGGTAGCCTGGTAAGCCTTGCATAGCCTTGTAATCAAAAGGAGCTTCGCATATTTCTATTTGAAGGTTTTAATGGGAAAATAAAACAAATATCGAGTCTTCCCTATGGCCTTTGAACCGAGTCACCCGAAGAAATGAACAATTTACTCCTCTTGGGAGTGTCGAAAAATAACAGAGGAATAAATTGTAAAAAGCAGGTTTGAGTACACGCACGACTTTCCCCACCTCGCTCCCGTAACTGGAGAACTTCGGAGATGACAGTCAAAAGTCGCATCGATCGAATCTCATGTTATTTCTTTTGGCGACCTACATTTATCTGTCTTGACAATTCATACCCCCCCTCGGCGGCGAATTCGGATGGAGAAGAAGGCCGAAATGCATCACATGCACGCAGGATCAAATTGATGCATTTTGGGCACGGAAAAATCTGGGGAAAAAATGCATCAATTTGATGCATTACGTATTCCGCGCGGGAACGCAATTGGAAGCCACAGTTTCAACATCCGCTGCCTTTCGCACGAACTTCGCCGTTTGGAATCGTCAGATTGATTTCGCGTTCCTGAAAATATTCCAGAAAATATTCCCCCCCCCCCCCCGTCGTGACTTGAGAATTTTCTTCCTTTTTCCGGAATTTATGTGCAGGCTCCTTTCTCCAAACTGAGGCCAAACTGCGCGCAAAAAGTTCGCAAAAAGTCCTCATAGTACATATTGATGCTTTATTTTGCATTCCAAGCGCGCCAAAAGGTGGTGGCGGCAAAATGCACAGCAAGCATGCGGATGAATCAGTCGTTTCAAGGAATTCTTTTAATTAAATATGATATGGGAAGCTTCATGGGATTGAAACGATTCCATTCTCTAAAATGGAACGAATAAATAATAAAATATTGAATTCATCTCAATGCAAAGACACACACTGCTTGTTAGAAGCAATATTGCGAGAGACTGATGCAAGAAAACTTCTGCATCTGGGTCACCAGGAAGACCTCAATTGCCAATTCCTCAATTGCCAGCCATCTTGGAGATTCGTCGAGCCAATGCCGGGTGCTTGAAACTGGAACGAGGAAACGCCGGGTGGAAGACTCAAAACGAAGCTGGTTCACTGAACGTTGGGAACGGAAGCGGCTTCAAATTGCAGCATATCAAAGATGACTTGTTTCAGGGATTCTAGCAACTCAGGGGATCCAGTCAGCTCTGTGATCCCATTCTCCCGAACCATAACGCCAATGATACCAGGGCCAGGTGCCTCAACGCCAACTCTAATTGCGCCAGTTCCCCCACCAGTTCCCCCACCAGTTCCCCCTCCAGTTCCTCCAACAGTTGCCCCTCCAGTTCCCCCAACAGTTGCCCCTCCAGTTCCCCCACCAGTTCCCCCACCAGTTCCCCCTCCAGTTCCTCCAACAGTTGCCCCTCCAGTTCCCCCACCAGTTCCTCCACCAGTTCCTCCAACAGTTCCCCCTCCAGTGCCCCCAACTCCACCTGCCATGATGTCCGTCACATCTACGCCAGGTGTCTGAATTTGGTCCACGGAAACACCAGGTGTCTCAACGTTCGCCACATCCAATTGCCTCAAAAGCTGCTCGATACCAGCCGGTCCAGTCTCCACTGGAACCTCGACTCCCCCATCCCCCTGAGCCGGTCCAGTCTCCACTGGAACCTCAACTCCCCCATCCCCCTGAGCCGGTCCAGCCTGTCCCCCAGTCTCTCCATCCGCACCATCGTCTGAATGACTTTCCGATCCCACGGATACCCACTCCCCAACCACAGGCGCCGCTTTTCCTCCCGCCTCATCTGTAAATAGGACAGGGCAAGGTACTTGTGAATCGATCGAAGAGGCATCGCGAATAAAGGATGCGTCAGAAGAGAAACGGTGGAAATCCTCATACTTAAAACATGCAATGGAAAACCAAATAATGGCTACCTACTAGTCATCTTAAATTTTTAATGGGTACAAGAAACTGCATGGAATCGCGATGATTTCTCGGGAAGGTATCCCCGACCAAGAATAGGGCGTCGCAACGAGAAACTCATATTTCAAGGTCGAAGAAGGCCAAAGTGATTCCATTCAATTTTCTGCCAGCAAAAAGTCCTATGAAAACGATTAATCCGATTTATGGAAGCTGATCGCAATTTTCCTCGCCGTTTGCCGATCCTTCCCCTTTCAAAACAGGATTTGCGCCCAGGTGCCGATCGACTTTGATGGAAAATTTCACTGACCGACGACTTCCTGAGAGCCGGTTTCGGCCGGCTGGGGCTTGCTCAGGCCGCAGTAGATCTGGCAGTGGATCCGCGGCGGGGAGTGCCTCATCCCGACGGCGTAGAGGACGGCGTCCATGGTCTTGCCCATCGTCTTGGTCTTCTTCAGCTCTTTCTCCCTCCCGCACATGCTGCAATAGCGGACGGTGTGAGACTGTTCCCAGGGAGAGTCGGGGGAAAATTGGTCAGTTGGCTCATGTGGCCAGTCGGCCGTTTGGGTAATTGTCGGCTTGGGTTATTGTCCCAGAGTCGGTTCGAGGAAATGGGATTTCTTTTTTAAAGTTCATTGCCCCGTCGGAATGGCCTCGGTTGAGTCCGGATAGCTTCGACACTAGGTTTGCTCGCACAACCGAGACCAGTTCGGGCGATCCCTCGACCGACTTCATCGGGTTGACGATCCGGAAGAACATCCGTCGAGATAGAACCAATTCCAATTCCAATTCCAATTCCAATTCTAATTCCAATTCCAATATTTACATCCTATATTTTACGAGGCCCATCGCGTTTCATGCGATCGTCACGTCCTCGCACGTTGCGACGCTCGAAATTTAGAATTTGTGTCCAGTTTGTGTCCATCTCGACTTTTACGTGGTACTTTTCGTAGTACTTCTTTTTTTTGCACCTCAGAAAGGGAAAGCAGGCAAGTGAAAACGAAAATTTACGTTTCATATAATGTCATGGAGTAAATGCAAATTGCATGTAATTCAGCCAATTTGTTTGCTTTTTTTAATGCCGGATTTGCAGTCGAGCCCTATCGAAAACTGAAAAAGTTAATTTGAGAAATCATCATCAAAATAACGTAATTTTTGTAGTGGAATTTCCTCGATCCGAATCGGCAATATTGCCTCACCTGTAGCCGTCGACGACAAAATCGGCGTTCCTGCACCCTTCAGAGTCGGGCAGGTCGACCCGGGGACACGCCATCGTCATCTCGGTCGAGCACTGCAACGACACGCCGACGTCAGGACCGTGCCAAAAAAAAAATGCAAAAAATAATGCAATAATGAAAAATGCAAAATTGTGAAAACCCACCGAGAAGCGATATCTGCACGACCGCATGAAGACATTCCCCTTCACGCCGACCGTGTCCTTCACCTCCAGGTATTCCCCGGGGACGAGGTTCTTGCTCGTCACGCATGGGGCGGTCTCCTCTAGCCGGATGATTGGCCCTGGGATTGGTCTTAAATATGGCTCTGGGATTGGCCCTGGGATTGGTCTTGAGTATGGCTCTGGGATTGGCCCTGGGATTGGTCTTGAGTATGGCCTTGGGATTGGTCTCGTGTATGGCCTTGGGATTGGTCTTGCGTATGTCTCGCTCGATGTGGTATCGCCTGAACAGCAGGGAATGGGAAGCTCAATCGAAAAAGGTTAATATTTTAAGCAATTGAGGAATGAAAAAGACCTTAAGCTGCTTCCGTGAGGAACTGCACGCCAAAAACTCAATTTTGCAAAATAGGACCTGACAGCTGTGAACCTTTTCAACATTTCAACTGAGCTGATTTTCATTTCAATTTCAGCAGAGACGAATTTAGCGATCGACTTTCCTTGCGAAATTCGATCCGGCGCATTCAGTCCGATTGAAAATTTGCAATTTCCTTGCAAAAAAAAATCTCCTACTTAAAAATCGCCTTCCGTGAGCACGCCTCTGTCCCATCGTTATCGTCGAGCAACCGATCGTTCGGGCCATTTAGCTTAGCATATCATGTTCGTGAACCGAAATGTGTAATATCAATAAAACTGATGAAACTTGATTTGGAGATTGTTTGAAATATCAAAGTGTTTGAGTAAATTAATATTTGAGCAAAGTAAATAAACGAAGATCATTGAACTCACCGTATCCTTTATGATACGCCCTCGCCTCTCCCTAAGGAAAAAAAAGACGATCAAAGCATGTTTCTCAAATTAGCAACGAATGCGAACCCCCTGCTCCATTCCCCCCCCCCCTACCCCCCCCCCCCCCCCCCCCCCCCCCCCCCCCTCAGCCCCTCCCACCCCCCGATCCGGCTCGATAAGGTTAATCTTGATTTATGCGCTTCTCTTGCGCGTGGCATATTCCAGAAGTTCGCTGCAGGCTGTTTTTTGCGTTTCGCAAGGGTCGTGCGGCCTTCTTGTTTTAAGATCATGTCTGTCTGGTCGCAAGCAGTCGTCCTTGCTGTGGCCTTCATGGTTCAAGGTTCGACGCTCGGACGGGGGCGTCGAGAGGCGCTTCTGTCCATCATGATAACATTTTATTTTAAATACCAACCTATTGCCCAATCCCCTTGAAAAACGCTCACCTGCATCCACCTGGATGTACGACCAGGTTAGGTTAAGAGGTGGACCATGTGGATGTTCCTCTCCAGGTGGATTTCTAACCAGGTGGACTTCTCTCCAAAAGGTGAAACGCGCCTACGTCCACTTGTTCCAAATTCCCCGAAGTTTAGGAAATGTTGCTTGCAATTACATTTCTCCCACTTGC
The DNA here is from genome assembly GCA_905338385.1 of Darwinula stevensoni. Classification (NCBI taxonomy): domain Eukaryota; kingdom Metazoa; phylum Arthropoda; class Ostracoda; order Podocopida; family Darwinulidae; genus Darwinula; species Darwinula stevensoni. The sequence continues at coordinate 16,178 of CAJPEV010003872.1, forward strand.
TCTGTCCACATCAAGCCTCTCCTTAAAGCTAGTTATGGTAAGAGCAGCCACCGCCTCGCCCCTCGGCGCTTTCGATTCCATGAGGATTTTGACTGCTCGTTGAATCAAGTAATATCCGCAAAAGCGCCAGTGACTTATTTCACTTGGATCTCGACTGGCCCTTAAAAATAGGCAAAGCAACTGCGGGTATTCAAGCGCGGTGCGATTAGATGAACGTGACGTGGTGACGAAAGAGAAAGGTGACGCTTGGTGAATCCAGAAAACGGTGACAAGAGAGAATCGATTCTCCTAGTGCCCTTTCAGCTTGGGTTTGCTTTTCAAAGCACGAGGGAAATCCTATTTTTCCCCCTTATCTCCGAATTATGGCCTAATAGGGACAACAGAACCGGATCGAAGTGATACGGATCCGGACTCTACCTTTTCTCCTGAACGGATGGAACTCACTTCAATTTCTTTTGCTTCAGTTCTCATAGCATCAATTGAATATGCGAGGTTTCATTTCAATTTCTGCTTGAAACGAACGCATCTAAGCACAGTGACATTTTTATTTGAAAAGGATATAGTTCCAGAGAAACTGGATATATCATGACTAAAAGTCGTTAGTCTTTTTTTTGTCCGGTTAACAGCTTTCCTTCCTGAACGATCCAGATCACCTATAATTATTCGAGGTATACTCGTATATCGTCCATGAGAACCACTTAGTATGATCACGAGGATGTCTTCCGTCCCTTACACCTCGCGGTTTAATGTACCACTTCCTTCCTGAATAAGGTTCAGCGAATGTAATAAATTTAAAGAATAATACGATCAGATTCAAGATTTCGTGCCGAAAGAGTAAGAGAGAGACGATATCATATTCAAGTCGATGGAACTCGCCTGTGAGCTGGAGAGGAAGAGGAGGAGCAGCCAGAGGAAGGAAGACATGATCGAAGAATGAAATAGGTTGCGCTGGGGATGTGGGAGGAGGACGGGGATGACCTTACCCCAGATTTCGCTTTGGGGGGGGGAACCAGTCGGAGGCATTGAAAGAAGCAGATAGCGACGGTTGCATCACCTCCTAATGAGTCGGAGCGGGTGACCGGGTGACCGTCGAATTTTTGAAGAAAGAAATTGTCAAGGGAACACTCGATTGCGACCTTGATGGCGTGAAGGTCGCGTGAGGCAAGTTTCCTCCATGAAACTTGATTCCCGAACGATTCTTAATGTCTTCGGAATCGACAGAATTTACACCTTCCCATCGATTGCAGAACAGAAATGGATCTTCAGCGTTTCTCCTCGATTCCTGGTCCAATTCCAAGACGCTCGTGGCCGAGATATGGAAATGGAAAATCTGCTGCGGCGATTCGTTCAAGCAGCCTTGGCGTGTCGGTACACCGACTTCGAAGCAACCTTGATTTCTTGGCAAACGAGTCTTCAAAGAACTGCCCGACTGAATGGCTTTTGTTCCCCTTAACCCTTTCTGTGACTGTTATCAGTACTGGCTAGACTAATTAGTCTTCGTTAGTAATGAGTCGTCGACAAACAATTTATTAGCGATTTTTGTGACTCGTGTATTCATGCGAACGACACGGCACACTCATAAATTGATATTAGTATAATTAATCAGCCAGCTGATTGGTGGGCCGACCCAATTACGGGATCGATTAACTCCCGACGATCAATCGAGATAATTCAATGAACTAATGCATTCATTTACATCATTTACATCTCTTCGTCCATCCCGAAATTCTGGAATCCTTCAATCCATCAACGAGCTTGGCTGAATTTTAAAATAATAATATTTCCGAAGCTCACACCAACCAATGGGATCAAACTGCTTTGGTCATCAATATTTTTAATCGGGGCTTTCCGTTACAACTGGTTGTGAGAAATAATTTTCAGTCGCTTCGCAACATTAAGCAAAATTCTCATCCCCCCCCCCAGCGAAATGTTCCATTTATATGTTTCCTTTTATTGCACAAGTGTGACAATCGTTTCCCTTGAGTGAATCCACAATGTATGAAGGAAACCCAATGCCCCCTCTCCATAAAAGGGTCTGGAAGGTGATAGTACTCCAATCTTGTTCTTCCCTGAAACGAATTTTCCTGAAAAAAAATATTTCGCATGTAAAACTGAAAAATTAGTACTTTTTCCAACTTTAATCCACTCATCAGACATTTGCATGTCAACATATGTTTCATTTTTCCACTTTGTCCTATTCGGTGCAGCTCTTAGGGAATGAATCTCACTTTTTCATAGTAGCCATAGTTGACCAAAAGTGACCCATGGTGACCCAAAGTGACCCAAACAGTTCGATCGACCCAACTGGGGCGTAATTTTCCTAGGTGATTAAAGTTCACCAAAATGCAAATGATGGTAAAATTGGAGCGAGGTCGGGTCACTTTGGATCTCTTTTGGTCAGTTGTGGCTACTTGGTAAACGCGAGATCTAGGGTAGGTCACCATGGGCCAAAATGGGTCACCATTGGTCGCAATGGGTTATCACGGGTCGCTATTTGTCACTCCAGGTCAAATTTGGTCACTGTTTCAATTTTTGTGAAATTGCATCGCCCTCGAATAATTAGACCCATGTTTCGTCAATTGGACAATTTAGGCCACTTTGGGTCACCATGGATCACTTGGACAGCATTTTGAGATTAAGGGAAGCAAGAAGTCTCAGAATGAACTCAGATTAGCTTGTGAGTTTCAAACAATCTAGGCTGGAAATGATCCCCATGTTATTTCCCGTTGATTCCTGACTTTCGTTACATCTTGTATACAGAGGAACCTATATATAGCAATTTATTGTCGCTCCATTTCTTTCGGGCAAAATCATTTCTTAAAATGCTGACCACTCACCAGTTTTTACGTGCCCGGGGGCGTGGGGGTGGGAAGGGAGGTCCACTCCATCCCCCAGCTCCATCCCCGCCAATCCGCGGCCCCCCTCAGTTTACCTCTTCTTGCCCGCAACCACCGACTGCGATACCATCTTGCAACGCATCTGCCTGCAGCTGCAGATTATGACGGTCCTCCTTGATTTGGGCTTCACCCCTGAAGTTCTCCATTTCTAAGAACAGATTAAACCAAGCGTTATCCTCTTGGGTGAACTAAAAAAGGAATGAGCCAGTTATCATTGCTACAAACCCTGCTCTAAGAAAAGGCCTCTCCAAAAGGGTTCAACTGTAAATATCCTTGGTAATCCAGACTCTGAATTAATCGATCACACGTGGAGCTCAAATTCGGAAGTGATCGGTGCGAAAGTACTCTTCCCCCCAACCACTCCCTCCCCCTATCTCATGCCTTCTTCCCTCTCGACCATCTCATCTTGAACGTTTCCATCCGTCTCGGTCACATCCCTCCCGCCTGGAAGTGAGCCATCGTCACCATGATCCCCAAACCCGGTGAAGACCCTTCGAACCTCCCTTCCTTTCGCCCCATCTTTCGCCCCCACTGAGCTCTCTTCGAAAGCGACTGGAAAGCCTCTCGCCTCCATGATTACCGAGAAAGCAGTAACATCCTCTTTCACTCCCAGTCAGGCTTCCGCCCTAACCTATGCACCACAGACCAGCTCGTTCGACTCCATCCACGGCGCTCTTTCTTGTCTTTGATGAAGTTTGGCGAATCTTTTAACCTCTTTTCTCTCTTTAAAATTCCCCTGCAGCCGGTGAGATGGTCTGTCTCCTACCGAGGGATCATTCAGGTCGGGAATCATTTTTTCCGAAATTCGCTCCCCCACAGCCAGAATCCCACTGAGCTCAGTCATTGCACCTCTTCTTATTCTTTACGATAACGACCTTGCCGCTCCTATTCCCCGTAAACCTAACGTACGCATCAGCCAATATTTGGGCGACACCGCCCTGAGGTGACCCTGCCCTTGAATCGCGGATCCAGGCTGCTGCTGACGGTACTGATACTCTAGGTATTTTAGGTACTGTCATAATCGACGTATTAACATGAAACCCAGGAAATCCTCCCTTCTCTCATGTGCTCGAGACAGAAGACCCCACCTAACCTTGGATAGAACGATCACACTAAAGTAATCCGCTCCAAGGCGATTAAGAAATTAAACTGCTCAAAATCCCAACCGGTATCAACAGATGAAACCAGAGGTAACTTTCAAGCTTTTCGCAACCTACCTTCCCTTTGCATCAACAAACCCATTCGCAGCCTGGGTCAACCGTCCAGAGGCAGTCATCGGTGCAGCAATTAAATACCTCTTCCACCTACTTTCTTACTACCCCAACGCTTACATCTATAGGACTAGTGGCTTCACTCCCTCCACCCCCCCCCACCCCTACATGCTTCTGAACTCGCCCATAACTATTGTGATGTCCTTAAAAGGCCAGAGGACATAAAAGAAACCCCTGTTAAACTAAATAAAACGTTTACCATGGGGCGCTTCAAATCCTTTCATAAAATAGTGGAAAACCTCGGAAGGAGTTCAAATCCGCCTCCCCCTGACCCTTGGCCCTTGAATCTTGACCTTTGACCCTTGGCCCTCGTAGACTTTTGCACTGCANAGAGCGGCATCGTCGGCCAGGAAAGGAGCTTTGTTGGCCTGGAAAGGAGCTTCGTTGGCCTGGAAGGTAGTTTTGTTGGCCTGGAAATAAGCTTTGTTGGCCTGGAAGGGAGTTTTGTCGGCCTGGAAAGAAGCATCAGCCTAGAAAGGAGACGAAGTTCTGGAAGCGTTCGCTGATGTTGGAGATGAAACCCTGCACGGGGCTCGACGGGGGTTTCGGTGGGCGGAAACTCGGCAACTCGTAATGCACCTAAACAAAATGACCTTATCATTTTTAAAAAAATTTGCTTTGGTTAAGATAATTTTTTTGCCGATTTTGGCAAATTCGTGCATGCAGGGGTGAAAATACATACCCTGGGAAGGAAGGGGAAGGGAAGGAAAGAGACAATCATCACCCTGGCCAACTCCATGCCCTCCTCTGAGTTGTGTGGTTTTTTTTGGAAGAGAAAGAAACAACTTCACCAAATACGACCTTTCCCACGTGCGTTCCCAAATTTCATAATAAAAAATATAAATGCTTTTTTTTGGAGATCTCATACGCATCACATTCCTACTCAGATTCCATGCAGGGACGAAGCGACTAGAAAGAGTGCGACAGACGCAGAAGAGGATTCGGAGGAAGATGAAAAGGATTCAGAGAAAGACGAAGAAGAATCGAGTCCCCACGGCACTTCGACGGCCCCGCCACCACTAACGACCCCCCCGCCACCGACGGTCCCGTTGCCCTCGTCGGCCTGGCGGATCCTCAGCATCGAGGACGACGACGACGACGACACCAGCCTCCCGCCACCGTTGTGAGGGTCGAGGTTGCGAAACCGCCACCAGTCTTTGCCGTCTCTTACCGTGGTCGGGAACATGGTGATGTTGATCAAAGTCGGTCGGTCCTCGAGGACCTGGAATTCCCGCTCCACTGGCTCGTACCCGTCTTTGTACACCTGGAGTGGAGTCGGGGGTCGTATGTCATTACAATGTTCACATTACGAGAACGTGTCATTACAGTGTTCACATTACGAGAACGTGTCATTACAATGTTCACAATACGGGAACCTGTCGCTACAATGTTCATATTACGGGAGCACTCCATTACAGTAAACACATTACAGGAACATGTGATTACCATAATCAAAATACAGGAACGTGCCACTAAATGAAGCTTACTCCACTAAAATTGCAAAGTTCTTGGAATTTGAGGAGACCACCCCAAAAACTCCAAGAAAAAAATGTGCCATTTAAAACTTTCGACTGATTCATTTTACTTGCGACTGATTCGGTCGCGAGCAATCCATGGTCATGCGGAGCTTTGCCAGCACTGTCTCGGCGACTGTCGGCCGGTTGCGCGACGAATGATCAAAGAACGATCCGGGAGAGGAAACGGGAAAAACGGGCCATCGTTGAAAACAGGCAAACACGGCAGAAAAATGTGAATAATGGCCACACATGGTAAAAAAAAATAATAATAATAATAATAATGGCCAACGAGGGCAAAATGGAAACGATCGGAAAACAGCGGTCGAGAGAGGGCACCTCGAGGACGTAGACGCCGGGGAGGAGGATCCGCCAGAACTCGCCGAACTTGGTCGTCTCGAAGCCGATCTCGCGGTTGCGGATCTTCAGCCGCGCCTTGTGGATCGGGTTGCGGTTCTCGTCGAAGACGAAGCCGCGCACGCCGCGGTGCGCCTCGCCCATGTAGGTCAGCAGCGACTGCGTGTAGCAAACATTCAGCAATTTTGAAACGTGCAGGGGAACGAAGGAATGCGTAAGTGTTGTAAGGTGTAAGTGTTGTAAGGTGTAAGTGTTGTAAGGTGTAAGTGCTGTAAGGTGTAAGTGCTGTAAGGTGTAAGTGTTGTAAGGTGCTCATGTTGCAAATTTCAGGTGCTTTAAGTTCGAGAAGAGTGTCGCCATCTCGAGAAGCCAAGGGCGAAGTTCGAAGAAGCCTTGGTTACTTTGCGGAAAGGCTCACTCAAAAAGCGTAGCTCAATGCTTGCCGCACGGCGATTGCGTCGAAGGAAGCCGCTTCCATGGACTCCCCCTCGACTCCAGCCAATTTTTGCCAATTTCATCAATCATTGCCTGTCCCTTCTTGGAATGAACCCAAGGGTGACATCGACCCATCGCATCCTTCCTGGCCTCCCGAGAAGCGGAAAAATGTACGCATTCTTCCCGTGGTTCACGGCAGTCGACTAGAGATGGGCTGTCGACAAGGGCTGTCGACAAGGGCTGTCGACAAGATCAGACGACCGATGCTGGTGCCCTCGAGGCAACTTACGACTCTCAAACTCGTGTAAAAGGACGTTTGCGTGCAAAAGAAAAACCTAAGAGGGGTTCCCACCGTCTTCCGCGGGAAAGTATGTTTTAAATTCGGTCGAAGCACAGGATTTTTTAAAGGCGAAATGTGGGAAGTGTGAAGCACGTGTCCTTCATCGCACGTGCTTCACACTCGCATTTCATCTCGTACCTCTCGGTTCTCTTCCCAGAAGCGTGGGAGTTCCTGGCGAGGCGGATATTTGCAACATGACAGCTCCACGGTGATCTCCATGCATCCGTGCCAAATGTAGTTGTAGTCTTGCATCCCGCCTTCGCAAACAAACAAATTTGCATGAGACACGATCAGAAAGGAAGAGGAAATTGCGAGAATTCCATGAAATGGCGCAAGTTATGAGCAGTTCATCAACGCTAAAGTAACGGCTCCCTGAATCCCTTTAAAGAATTTTCCGCATTTTTGCCATTTCTTGCCAATATTGCCCAGTCCACTGGAGAAATTGGCCTCCTGGCCTTTCACTCAATATGAGATCGGCAAAGAAAACGAAAGGCAAGAGTATTTCCTTTCATTCTCAGTCATCGCCTTCTTTTCAGATGCAAAAAAAAAATCGCCGTATTCCCCGCTCGGTCCTTCAGCTGTTCCATGCCAAAAAATTTGCAATTTTCGAAGCTTCTGCAACCTTCTTTCTGGCGACTCTTAAGCCTAAGGGACCTCCGGCTGACTCAGAATCCCAGGGCGCAAATCGATGAGCAGTCCAGGAAAGACCTCGACTCAGTAGCTTGGAGAAGGACCTCGTGCCAAGTGGTTGTAACGAGGCAATGAGCCAATCGACGAAAGGGAAGAGAAGAATTAATGGAACCCCGTAAACATAACCAAGCAAAAACAACTCAACACTGTATAAACAAGTACCTACAACCCCGCTAAAATCGCAGACCAAACAAAAAATAACCAAGCTTACAGTATGAACTCAACCAAAACAACCCAGGTAATAACATGAACCCAACCAAAACAACTCAATTAATTTCATGAACCCAACCAAATGAACCCAGTTAATACCACGAACCTAACCAAAACAAACCAGAAAAAAATGAAGAGCACGACCACCTCACCAACTCACCTAGCACACCCTCGCACAGCAGGCCCAGCGGAGAAACAAAAAAATCGCCCACCTTTGAGCGGATACCAGGCGGCCCCGTTCGTGATGCCCCGCTTGAAGGAGGTGGTGCGCCCTCCAAACGGTCCTTGGCAGGACACGTCCTTGGTCATGGTGGGGTGCGTGGACGCGTAGCGGCGGCTCAGGAACCGGAACACGTCGTCGTCCGGCGTCGCCGTGTACCGCGCTGGATAATCTGCAGTTTTGGCGTAGTATTTACGGCATGCAAATTTTTCCCCCAGATTTCCTGGCTTGATTTGAAATCGGCAAAACTTTGCAATTATAATTTGCAATTGTGCATCTTAACGTAATTTGTAATCGTGGTTGTGACCTGTATTTAACATATACTTGTAATATAAAATGTATTCCAAGTTTGTCACTGCGGTTAAACTGGCGGTAATGACGAGGTAATTATGATAATTGATCGATCCGCGTTCTTCTCGGTCTACGTCGCGACACGTTGATCGCGCAGCCCCAGAAGCAAACGAACCGAGGTGCAAGACACATGCAAGACGACACAGTGCAGACGAAATGAGAAAAAAAAGGGACGAAAAAAAAGGGGACCCTCATCCCACAAAGGAGATCAATCTGAATTTCGCACACCGCCAAATAAAAAAAAATTTAAATACAGGGTGGCCCAAAAATAACCTCCAGTATCCTTTCCCTCGGTTCTTCAAGAAAAATATTTTCTTCTTCTTTTCGGTTTCCTCGAAGACTGCGCAGGAGAGTGGCGGGGGTTCCCATCGACAAAGCCAAGAGAAGCGCCTTTGCAACTTACAATCGATTTCCAAACATGAGAATGCTTCGGAGGTGCACAGCAGGTGCTCCCAACAATGGCACGAGCCACTTCTAAGACCGGAGACAATGAAAGCCGATCGAACGTGACTTTTGAAAGCATTGCAGCAGAAGCGAAGAAACATCACGTGTGAGGAGTCATTACAAGTCACCTTGCATCGGAAGTCGTTACAAATCACCTTGCATCGGAAGTCATTACAAGTCACCTTGCATCGGAAGTCATTACAAGACACCTTGCATCGGAAGTCATTACAAGTCACCTTGCATCGGAAGTCATTACAAGACACCTTGCATCGGAAGTCATTACAAGACACAAAGAAAACGCCAACGTCGGCTTTCAGCAGTTCAACGGCTGAAGAAGTCCTCAAACTTAAACGCCCTATTCGCTTTTTGCGAATCGATTGCTTCATGCCACAATCTTCAAAGAACCTGAAAAGAAGAAGAAACTCCTTTTCTTTAAGAACCCCAAAGGGGAAGGAGCCCTTTACTCGGCAGTTTCGGGCCACCGTGCATATAAAAACCTTCGATGTGTTTTCAGCCATAACTCAGCCATAACTCAGCCATAACTCAGCAATAATTCAGCAATAACTCATCGATCCACACGTTCCGTACATCCGTGGAGGACGTTAAGCAAGGAATTAAGGCATTGACCACATTGATCGAGCAAGTGGATTATTGCAGCTCACGATCACATAAATCGCGTTAACTGATCATTTATGTAATTTACGAGCAATTTATCTAGATGTTTTTTTCCACGGCGAACCATAAAACATGCATGCGAGAACCGTCTGCCTCCTCCATCCCTCCTGGCCCCTCCATCCCCCCTGGCCCCTCCAGCCCTCCTGGCCCCTCCAGCCCTCCTGGCTCCTCCAGCCCTCCTGGCTCCTCCATGCCCCATGGAGGTCGGTTTTATCGCTAGCGGGTAGTCGGGATCGGGAAGCCATGCAAGCCAGTTCGTGAGCGAAAGCGAGCGAAGCGAAGAAAGAACGAGGCTTACTTGGTTCCGGGTGGAGATTCGCTGGTCCGACTTACCCCATGAGTCCCAAAATGCCTCCGATATCATGTTCCTTCATGAAATCCGTTCATGAAAATCTTCATGAAATCCTTTCATGCATAACTTAGCAAAAAAAAAAGGGCGTAACAGGAAATGCTAAAAAAAAAATTCCACCTGGGTGCATTTCTTTCCTCCAAGAGGTGCCAGAATTTTTTTTATGACAATGGGTGCGGCACCGATCCCCGGTACCGTTCCCAGCAAACCGTAAAACCCCCTCCCCCCCTGAAGGAGACGGAACAGACGGCACGACACACTAATTACCCGCCCCCGAGGAACGAGCCCCATCAGGAAGTGGCCCGACTACAAAGGAAGACTCAGGAAGAAAACGGGACAAGGAGAAGCAAGCGACCCACTCTCGACGGGGATTTCCATTTCAAAGGCTCCCTCTTTTCGCCCCCTCCCCCCTCCCCCTCCCCCTCCCCTCCCCTCCCCTCCCTCCTTCCCCTCTGGATGACCTTCCGTCGCGATGTCGCCCTCTTACGACGCTGCCGTTCAGACAAATCGGGGGAAACGACTCGAATGCCGAACCTCCCGAAAGGATCGAGGGAACGCGCGACGGAATCTCGCCCGCTGGAGGAAACCTTCAACCCGTCGAAACCGCGAACGATCCACGCGGACGCCTCGCGGGCCGCGACGTTTCGCCAAGGTCGCTCGTCTCCATCCGATCTCCCGGCCGACGGAACGCAGCGAAATTCCGAAATTTCCGGATGCAATCGGAGCAATTTAGATGCTTTTGGCAAATTGTTGCCGGCAACAATTTACCGGCAATCTATCTTCTTCCCGGGCATGCATCTCTTCTCACGGCAATCATTCCTCCCGGACGCCATAAATTGCCCCCCCAAAAAAGGGCAACAGATAGTAAAAGGTTATAAATAGCGAAATGGCGCATGAATGGGCCTAATCACTCCGTATTCCAAGATTAGCCCCTTAGTCATTTCGGCGCAGAGTCGCCCATTGCGACGAATGACCAAGACGTGCGACGAAATC